>CM055267.1:110785286-110819694 GCA_029237695.1 Conchocele bisecta | reverse complement strand
CAGTTGGGTCATATTTCTTTTTAGCTACCTCCTGAACAATAACGCCACTTACACTGTATTTCATAATGTGATTATAATTTAATAAAAACATGTAAAAAAACAAAAAAAACAACTCTGTTGTCACCTCGTGGAATAGTCGCTATCGATTAATTGGCCAATGTAAAAACATTGCTGGCGATAATACGCGTACATCTTTGGGTATAATACGTGTGGAACATTGGTGAGGGAGGAATAAGGGCCCCTACTACAATATAAGCACACGGCTGGATTTGATCAAATGTTATTGTTACATTTCCAACAAAAAACTGATGTAATTTTATAAAATCGTCCCATTCACGTAGATAATTTTCGGTATGCATATTCCGGGGCCGCGTCATGAACGTCATGAACGTCATGAAGTAGTGACGTCATGAAGGCACTTCCGCGTAGTGACGTCATGAAGGTACTTGCATTACACGCGGCCCCGGAATGAGCATTACCTAAAGCCATGTGCAAACAGCACGCGCTATTTGTTTGCACATATGTGCAAACAACGGAAACCATGTAACATTATGAAAGAAATTCAGTATGTTCTGTAAATGAGGTCAGAAATTTGCAAAAGAAATACAGAGCACATGCAGAATGTAAAGGCCTACACGCTATTTAAATTCTCGGTTCTACTCTACCGAAAATGTAAATCGCGTGCAACCCAGTCTTGATTATCATTAGACTAACCGCCGTCGCTGGCCAAATGATTCGCCCCAGCATGACCCTGAGAGTTTAGCTTCCAACAGTTAAGTCCATGTAGATATCGCTAGCTAAACTTGTCTATTTAATTGTAGCTTGTGAACCATAAATTACCCTTTTAATTAGCAACTTCGCCGACATTGATTAATGCATAATTGTTACATATTCTGGTCACTTGTCCACATTGTCTACGCTCAAATGACCACTTGAAATTTGTTTGGTCAACTGGTCAATAATAAGTGTGAAGTTCAATAAACTAACCTGGTGACAGTAATCTGACATGTTTGAGTTTTTGATGGTGTTTCTAGTGGAATTTTACACTGTGGGGCATGATAGTGGTTCGAGGAATTGGGGGTTGTTCGACTCTTGTTCAACTTTTACCGGGTAGTTTTAATGTAATTATATAGGAATTCTGCCGGGACTGTCAGGCTAGTTCGCGGTAAGCATGGGTGATTAGCTTTCCCAGGTTATAACTATCGAAGTTTAACTGTAGTTGCCAATACTTACATAGCTATTTCCATTGGTTAAAGTTTTTTTAGAGCTTGTAGCTCATATATCTTAAACTGTAATAGTTGGAAGAGGCTTCATACTTGGTATGTAGCTTCCTTATAATGTGTACTCAGTTTTTTATTCGACCCCAGGGTCATGGATTATCTCCCCCTTTTGGACTTAGAATTTCACCATTTTGCCTTTTATCTTGTAAAACTTTTAACCCTTTCAACACCACAGACCTCTATAGAGACAATGTTTGCAAACAGTGCAGATCCAGATGAGCCGGCTCGTAACGAGCCGTCTCATCAGGATCTCCACTGTTTGTTAATAATTTTAAACGTCGTACAGATTACCCTTTTAGAAGAATGGGATAATTTGAATGAACAAAATTAATGAAATAGCATGAAACATTGGCATGGAACATCCTATTAAGTTACTTGGTGTTGAAAGGGTTAACCCTTTCAACACCACAGACCTCTATAGAGACAATGTTTGCAAACAGTGCAGATCCAGATGAGCCGGCTCGTAACGAGCCGTCTCATCAGGATCTCCACTGTTTGTTAATAGTTATCAAGTTTGAAAAAATTACCCTTTCTGAAGAATGGAATAGCCTGAAAATTTGAATGGACCAATGAAATAGCGTGAAACATTGGCATGGAACATCCTATTAAGTTACTTGGTGTTGAAAGGGTTAAACTGTAACAGGTAGTGGCTTGGTACTTAGTATGTAGCTTCTATTAGGTGTCTAGATGCACTAAGTGAATTTCTATTTTTGATTTGACACTGTGCCATTGATTATCTCCCCCTTTTGGACTTTTGCCTTTTTGCCTTGTTTACTATCAAAGCGATATGTGGAGCATCCGTGTTCTATCGACACATTTTCTGGTTTTTTTTAATTGTTTTTGAAAAACTGGAGACCCAGAAAGAGCGAGTAGTTTCACTGTATTATCATTTTGCTTTTCCAATTGTAGAAAACTTCACTCCCGACCAGGTGCCAGATTCCGCCAAGGAGACGTGTCGTAATTGGTTCTTCAAGATAGCGTCCATTAGAGAGCTGGTTCCCAGGTTCTACGTTGAAGTGGCCATCATGAAGAGTTACAGCTTCCTAGACCCAGGGTACCAGAACTCTATTTATAGCAGCTAAAATGTTGTTATGTAATATTTGATGTGCATTTTACGGAGCCCTGCAGGGGACATGGATTGTTTTTGTCGAGCCCGCTTGCGGAAAGCGAGACATAGTGATCACAATGACATCCGTGCGTGCGTGCGTGCGTGCGTCCGTCCGTCCGTCCGTCCGGGCAGACATTCAGGTACTTATGTGGCTAGCCCCACAGGGTTATGGACTTGTTAAAGGATAGGGTTGGTTACAATTAGCCACCTAAGATATCGTTTTATGTGGCTAAAAGTGGTTTTATGTGGCTAATATTTAACATGCGATAAGCCACATAGTTACCTGAAAGTAAGAACGTCCGTCCGTCCGTCCGTCCGTCCGGGCAGACATTCAGGTACTTATGTGGCTAGCCCCACAGGGTTATGGACTTGTTAAAGGATAGGGTTGGTTACAATTAGCCACCTAAGATATCGTTTTATGTGGCTAAAAGTGGTTTTATGTGGCTAATATTTAACATGCGATAAGCCACATAGTTACCTGAAAGTAAGAACGTCCGTCCGTCCGTCCGTCCGTCCGTCCGTCCGTCCGGGCCAACATCGGGGGTTTAGGAGCTTAGGGTAAGGGTTAGTAACAAAGGATTCCTTTGTTATAGTCGGTTAGCTCATAATTCCATTGATCTTTAGGAGCTAATCCTTTGATCTTTTAAAGAACAAATAGCTCATAACTCCCAAATGTTTGAACGTCCGTCCGTCCGTCCGTCCGGGCAAACATCAGGGGTTTAGGAGCTTAGGGTAAGGGTTAGTTTCCTTTGAAGTTCTTTGAACTTATACCATTAGCCCATAAAACCTTTTGAAGTTTAGGGGCTAGTCCTTTGATCTTTTATATAGCAAATAGCCCATAAACCCAAAATGTTGGTACGTCCGTCCGTCCGTCCGTCCGAAATCTGCGTTAACGTTTTTAAAAATACCATCAAATGCCTCGGCTCCCATGAAATAACAATTTATTCCCTCAATTTAACAATTTGTTCCCTCGAAATAACGATTTGTTCCCACGATATAACAATTTGTTCCCTCAAATTAACAATTTGTTCCCATGAAATGACAATTCGTTCCCTCAATTTAACAATTTGTTCCCTCGAATTAACAATTCGTTCCCACGATATAACAATTCGTTCCCACGAATTAACAATTTTTCCCGTGGGAATGAATTGTTATTTTGTGGGAACGAATTGTTAAATTGAGGGAACAAATTGTTAATTCGTGGGAACAAATTGTTAATTTGTGGGAACGAATTGTTAAATTGAGGGAACAAATTGTTATTTCGTGGGAGCGAATTATTAAAAAAAATAATTGTACGTCTCCTGCGGGGCTCCGTAGCAATTTATGCCACTGATGGTGTGGTTTTCATGTACGTCATCTTTTAATCTTTGACATGTGCTTTAATTCTGACTGTGCAAAGTTAACTTTATCAACTGTTTCATTTGCTTTTTATGCCTCCACCACCGAATCGTTAGGGGGGCATATAGTGTTACCGGCGTCCGTACGTCCCGTCTCGTCTGTCCCGCTACGGTAAATTTCTTATAATTTCTGTTTCCTTTAATGTAGCTGCTTCATATTTCACACATGCGTTCCTCTGATGGTCCTCTATCATGTCAAATACATGCTCATCGGGCCTCCGCTAAACCCAAGGTCAAGGTCACATTCTTAGCGCTCAAAACCTTAACGCTCAGGCTAATGTCTTATAATTTCCTTGCACGTATATGCTTTACATTTCACACACGCCATGCTCTAATCAAACCTCTACCGCCCTGTGACAAATCCACGATCATCCTGTCCCACTAAACCCAGTGTCACGGTCACATACTTGTTGTGTTCGAAACCTTAACGCTCAGGTAAATGTCTTATAGTTTCCTTGTATGGTTCTGTTTGATGTTTTACACACACATTGCTCATTGCTCATGGTCTGCTTTCATACTGTGACAAATCAATGCTTCTCTGGTCCTCTGTATTTTAAAATATGCCTCGTTTTCATTGGCTTCCAGTTGGCGCATTCGTGTGCCAACAGGCTACAGGATTTACGTTTACATATTTACATATGCAGCCTATGCTCAATAAACATACCGGCCCCTGGGGGCCGTTTCACTAAACGTCTTACGACTAAAATGTTCGTAAGCGCAAATTTAGAATCGTCTGCAAATTTCAATTGATATGCAGCCTATGCTCAATAAATGTAAATCCAACAATTATTTACAAGAAAACATTGTTAATGTGAAATTTACAGACTATCATAATTTTGCACTTACGAACATTTTAGTCGTAGGAAGTTTAGTGAAACGGCCCCCAGGTCTGTAATGCCAGGCATGGTTATGTTGTAGAGAGTACGCAGAGGCGTTGAGGAGACTGTCGCTCATGATTCGCGGTATGGGAGATCCCCTTGTGGCCATCTACGCCCGCTGTTACCTCAGCAGGGTATGTAGTTTTCAATCAGCGACTATAAATAATTTACGGGTCTTTCCCCAAAAGTTATTTATAGTGCTGAGGTATTTTAGTGTGGAGCTGTTATTTAATTGGGCACATACTGACTGACATATCTCCTTTAAAGTTGGGGTCCCATCTATTAGGCACAAAATGTTCTTTACAGGAAGTAAATAAGTTTATAATTGTGTGACTATCCCACCAGTGTTAAAGATTACGAGTGCCCGCTATGCAGATATAATCAGTTACTAATCTTTAAATTACTGATAGAGACGCGCAGTTGTATCCGGCTGTTTTCATATGCAAATGAGGCTGGACATTTTTAAATTATTTATATCAATAAACTGCATCACCTGAATAAATATTTGTATCAACATATTATAAAGTATGATCATTGCACATCCAAAATAAATAGAGAGAATAAATAGTTGTTTCTGTTAACCTTTTAAGGAAAGACGGTTATCAACAGGTCTCCAGATAAGGAATTAGTAATTGAGTATTGTCACTCCATCATTTCTGAAGCAATTGGGTATTTCAAAATTTTAATTGTGTAAAATAGAATCACACTACTGTTTACACATCAGCAGACCGCACTTATCGAATAGTTTGCTTCTAAACGAAAACACAAGATGTGTTTTCATGGAAAAATAAGAAAATATGCTATATTTGTGGTCCGCTTGTTGTTTTCTGTAGCATGAAAAAGGTACCACAACTTTTTCATTGCTTTTTGATACTCACTACTCCAGATTTCAATTGGGTTTTTGGCAATTTTAATTGGGTATTTACGCAAATACGCAGCTTATCTGGAGCTCTGTATCAAGAATGACACTTATGTTTGATATAAAAAGTGTAATATCAATTAACTCTTTGCATGCTGGGAAATTTGTTGGCTATACATAGTTCAAAACTAGCGGACAAAAATTCATCATATTTTCTTGTATTTCTCCCCGTAAATATCATGAATATCATGAATATGTCTTGGAATTTCATTAGAATTGAGTCCTGAGGACTCAATTCTAATGAAATTTCAAGACATATTTACAGAGAGAAATAAAACATACACTCGTAATTCGTTTGGCGGATATTTTCGCCGCTAGCATGCAAAGAGATAATACGTCCGGTAATGGTAAAGGAATGTTTATTTTGCCCGAAAAATGTCATATGTAAAGAATGTGTGAACAAAATATGTCTGCCCATATTACAACCTCGGATGTGGGAGTCCAGGTTTAATATATGATTAAAATTTATGTAAATACTATATTTATTCTAATAAACGCCGTCCGGGACTATGCAATTCGCGGGGATAAAAACGTGGAAAATGGGATCAAAATATGTTATTTTTACACACAAAAGCCATTTAAAACAATGTTTTAAATGGCTTTCGTATGTGAAAATAACATTTAGAATGTAAATATGGGAGGGGGGCTACTATTAGGGGGCTAACTATTAGAGAGGGAGCTACTATTGGAGAGGGGTTACTATTGGAGATGGGGCTACTATTAGAGAAGGGGCTACTATGGAGAGGGGGCTACTATTAGAGAGGGGGCTACTATTGGAGAGGGGTCTACTATTAGAGAGGGGGCTACTATTAGAGAGGGGACTACGATTGGGGAGAGGGGGCTACTATTAGAGAGGGGGCTACTATTATTGAGAGGGGCTACTATTGGAGAGGGGGCTACTATTAGAGAGGGCTACTATTAGAGAGGGGGCTACTATTAGAGAGGGGGCTACTATTGGAGAGGGGGCTACTATTAGAGAGGGGGCTACTATTGGAGAGGGGGCTACTATTAGAGAGGGGCTACTATTAGAGAGGGGCTACTATTGGAGAGGGGGCTACTATCTATTAGAGAGGGGGCTACTATCTATTAGAGAGGGGGCTACTATTAGAGAGGGGGCTACTATTGGAGAGGGGCTACTATTAGAGAGGGGGCTACTATTGGAGAGGGGGCTACTATTAGAGAGGGGGCTACTATATACTAATAGAGAGGGGGCTACTATCTATTAGAGAGGGGGCTACTATTAGAGAGGGGGCTACTATTGGAGAGGGGGCTACTATTAGAGAGGGGCTACTATTGGGAGGGGGTTACTATTAGAGAGGGGCGACTATTAGAGAGGGGGCTACTATTATATAACTATTAGAGAGGGGGCTACTATTAGAGAGGGGGCTACTATTGGAGAGGGGGCTACTATTAGAGAGGGGCTACTATTAGAGAGGGAGCTACTATTAGAGAGGGGGCTACTATTAGAGAGGGCTACTATTAGAGAGGGGGCTTCTATTAGAGAGGGGGCTACTATCTATTAGAGAGGGGCTACTATTGGAGAGGGGCTACTATTAGAGAGGGAGCTACTATTAGAGAGGGGGCTACTATCTATTAGAGAGGGGGCTACTATTAGAGAGGAGGCTACTATTGGAGAGGGGCTACTATTAGAGAGGGGGCTACTATTGGAGAGGGGGCTGCTATTGGAGAGGCGGCTACTATTAGAAAGGGGGCTACTATTTTAAAAATACGGTACATATTATTAGACAGAAATGGAAGCAGAATAAAAACAGTGTTAAAAATAGATCTGCACAGAGTGGAAATGTTTGTAATATCATACAAAAAGTGTATTTGATCAATGCATATTTACTGTCTGTTTCACGAAAGCTGCCCAAATTTTACGGCCATATAAACGATTCAAAAACAATATTTTTTTCGATAATATTAAATTAAAGGAAAATTTAAGAATGAGCCTTCATTTTGTTTCATGGAATTTGGTCAAATATTGATTTTATTGCGAAAAAACAATTTCCCAATGTTAAATCCCCATAGGCATAGAGATCTTCACAGAGTGAAGATGTCTATGGGGAATTAACATGGGGAAATTTTTTAGAATTTCAGAAATACTGGACCGATTTTTAAAATTTAACTTTTGTTTTCTTAGTTAGATCATTTCCAAGCTATCTAGCTAGGTTTCGGAGTCAATTTCCAAATCTTTTCGTTTTTTTACTCCTCCCACAACTCCTCTACATCTTTTTCCCCCATGTTAAATTCCCATAGAGAAATAAATTTTTCGTAATAAAATCAATATTTTTACCAAATTTCACGAAATAAAAAGAAGGCTCATTCTTAAATTTTCCTTTAATTTAATACTATCAAAATAAATCATGTTTTTTAATTGTTTATATGGCCGCAAAATTTGGGCAGCTTTAGCGAAACAGAGTATAGTGTAGATCTAGATCAGCATGTGCCTCCTCAGGTACATCTTTGACATTCTTGTATGTGAGAGTGAGCCTCGTAACCCATGTATGAGTAATATGATTAATTCTAATCCTATTACTTTTAGGGGAAGGGTCCAAATGACTTTGGTGTGGTGTGGACCTGGCACTGGCACTGGCACCATGTCGGGTTATTCTAATTTCAGGGCTATATTTTTATACGCCTATTTGAAAAAAATAGGACATATTACGGGCCTGTACGGGCGGGTGGGCAATGGGCGGGCACAGCTTGTCCACACAATAACTAGAGTTCTACCTACCTGTTTTTCAATGGGAATTTTTTTTGTGTCACAGGTCCGAGTCTTCCACCTGTGCTATACTGTATTCAGTCAATGCAGAACCGACAGTACTTGAGTGTATTGAGTCTCTGCACAATGAGTTGAATGTATTTAGTCAATGTCAGTCAGGTGAATGTATTTAGTCAATGTCAGCCAGGTGAATGTATTTATTCAATGTCAGCCAGGTGAATGTATTTAGTAGTCAATGTCAGCCAGGTGAATGTATTTATTCAATGTCAGCCAGGTGAATGTATTTAGTAGTCAATGTCAGCCAGGCGAATGTATTTAGTAGTCAATGTCAGCCAGGTGAATGTATTTAGTCAATGTCAGCCAGGTGAATGTATTTATTCAATGTCAGCCAGGTGAATGTACATGTATTTAGTCAATGTCAGCCAGGTGAATGTATTTAGTCAATACATAGCTACTACACTGTATTTAGTCAAGGCACAGCAAGTTACGTGTCCACATATGAGACACGCCATGTGATTTTGTACCTGCGGATATCTGCGTAATTTCATTAAATATGTTTACAAAATTTACAATGTTTTTCATAAATAAAGTCAAATGTTGACAAAATTTTCACAGAGTACATGCGGAATATCGAATATCCGCATGTAGTCTGAATTGTTTTGTCAACTTTTGACGCCATTTATGGAAAATATTGTAAATATTGTAAACGTATTTCATGAAATTACGCCAATTTCCGAAGGTACAAAATCACATGGCATGTCTCATATGTTTATTTTACAGGTTGGTATAGCCGTGGCACCAAGCATCAGGGACCACCTAGTTCCATTGTTTGATGATTTCCTCTCCTCTTATGCCCAGGTACAGTTGACATGTATAACAGTTATCAGGTAATATTTACACCTTCTGTAAATTCATAATGGAAACATTTTATGCTAGCCGATGATCAAACATTTTCATTGGCAATAACGGGGACATTACGTTACAATAATTCCAGCACAAAAATATTTACACAATTCCCTAACATTTGATTGGTCCGTAGCAAGTTTCTGTCCAGAATTTATATCCCAGTAAACTCCATGCCAAACTACTTTCCGTAACCGTCAGGCGCAGTTAAAATAATTCTTAAGAAAATGGAAAATAAACACATTTTCTTGATGAATTTATTTCAAATGCTGGAATTATAAGGAATGAATGGCCTTTTTGTGGAATTTATCGGGGGTATAAACTTGGAAAAGTCGCGGGAATACTGGACGAGGCCTTCCGGCCTTCGTCCAGTATTCCCGCGACTTTTCCAAGTTTATACCCCGATAAATTCCACAAAAAGGCCATTCAATCCTATAATACGTCATTCAGTAACGCCAGTAAAACAATAAAAGGTCAGCAGAGCTCCAGATAAGGTGCGTATTGGCGTATTATTTACGCACTTATTTTAGAAGAATATATGTATTGATTATCAAAAGTGGGAGTAAAAAATACTCACAGTGTTAAAATACGCATTGATTTTCAAATTCAGTAGGCAAAATACTGTATTAAAGTTGAAAATTTACTTAGTTGAGCTACAAAGTTTGCTTTTTGCAGATCAAATACAGAGAATTTTTAAATTTGTTTTATTTTTTTACCATTTTTTCCCTATTTAATAAGGAAGAAAATGAATAATACAGCTGCATTGAATTTGAAATCTTGGGGTATAATACTCTTTAGATACAAAACTTATCTGGAGCCCTGAAGTCAGTTTTCAATTCATTTTAACGCGAATATTCATATCAGATAACACTTGATATGGCATTATGTATAAGTCAGCATGAATGCAAAGCTTTTTTAATGAATAAATCCCTGGGTTGTTGCATTTACTGTGGTATGAATAACATTTGGTCTGTTTAAAGTGTGGAGTCCGAACTTTAAATGTTTCATACCACAGTAAACCCAAAAGCCGATGATTTTTTTAGTTATATATGTTTAGACTTCAGAAACATTGAAATTAAGAATCATGCAGTGACGTTGCCGGTCAATAGCATGTCATTATTTACAACGTTGGCGTGACATTGTTGATTGGTGAAACTGACGCCATTGGTATCAACAACGTTGTCAATAACTATTGACGGCAACATCGCTGTGCCATAAATTGTGAAACTAGAAAATGTGTTCATACACATACATTGATAATAAATGAGGCCAAATTTACCCGAGCGTTAAAGTTTCGTGACGGACGGACGGGACGGACGGGACGGACGGACAAGGGTAACACTAAATGCCACCTCCACTATCGTGGTGGGGCATAAAAATGACGTAAAATAAGATGACCCCGGCCTTAAATGACCTTAGCTGTTGTTAGGCCATTAAACACCAACAAACAAACAAAACAAGAGGATTCTCGTTTCTGAAGTACAAAAGTCATATCAGGGGCGGATCTGGAGGGGGGGTTCCGGGGTTGCAACTACCCACCCCCCTGCATATGTAATACATACTGTATAAACCAGGTACAAGGGGACAGCGTACAGAACACACTGGCTGTCCAGAAGCTCGAGATGCCACGCTACCTCACGCTATTCTCACCAAGTCTCGACTGGTTGCTCCAGTGTATCGCGCACAAGTCCTCGGACAAAACTCTCACTGGAATCCTGGAAAAAAGTCGCAAACAATGCAACAGGTAATATATGTCCATCGATTAATTGATTTATTCATACCTCACCCTGTTCTCACCAAGTCTCGACTGGCTACTCCAGTGTATTGCGCACAAAACTCACAAACAGTGCAACAGTAGCCGATTTCTTCAAAATTGCAAAGTATACTTTTCTAGCAAAGTATACTTTGAGGGAGAAATTTTCAATTTAATGATAAATTTATTAATTTTTATTATACTGAATTTATTACATTATCACAGCCAAAATGGCTGTGATAATGTAATAAATTCAGTATAATAATTATGCATACTTTTAATCAACAAATATATGCAGTCGTTAGTTATACAGTGGAAGATCGATCTCTCGAACCGGCAACGGACTGGAATAAAAGTTCGAGTCAGGCGTAGTTCGAGTGAAAGAAAATATTCACTAGTCAGTGATTTCATTCCATTTAGGAATGACACCATTGATTGATGTTTGTATGGGACTATATGGCATTCTGGAAGAAATATCAAATAAACAAATATAAAGAATTAATTATTTTATTTCAGTATGTACATGTATGCATACGAAAATAAATAAACTGTTAATTAAACTGAATATTACACACCTTATCGTCTTTGTTTTGTTTTTTCATATCGAAACCGGAAGTTTTCGCGAGCAACATTCACATTGTAAACGTGTTTATTTTACTATGCTATAATTAAGCTTGACAAACACAACTTCACAACCATGGACCATTTTTATTGTTAGTGAATGTTTTTTTATCACGGATCATTTGTATACACAAGCAGTAAAGTGTTTGCAAAAGATTGGCGTATTATAACATTCAATAAACAAAAGTAGACAGGTGCAAAACATCATATCCCAAGAATGTGTCTATAAATAGCACACTGGTTTATTAAATATACAAACAGTACAAATAAAATGTAAACAAAATTGCACAATTTGGCATTTAAAAATGTTAAAGGCGGAATATTATTTTCTAAACATTCGTCACTCAGGAATACAAATACAAACATGTCCCTACATATTAAAACGTCCATCAATATTTCTAAAAGCGAAACAAATCAAACAGACCGTCAATCGTGATATTCACACCTCGTCAGACTTACCTGTACGAGCTATCAATAGCACTTTACGTTGATTGACTGACCAAGGGACTGTGACTTCGGTTCGAGAGTTCGACTTCACACCTTGTTAGGCAAACAGATCAGCTGGCTACAGACTTACCTGTACGAGCTATCAATAGCACTTTACGTTGATTGACTGACCAAGGGACCGTGACTTCGATTCGAGAGTTCGACTTTGTCGTAGTTCGAGTTTTAGGTAGAAAAATATATGATTTATATAGGGAAATTTGTCAGAACCACAGGACGAGTTCGAATTTTCCGGAGTGTTCGACAGAGACCGGTTCGAGAGATCGATCTTCCACTGTATATGAAATAATGCATTTCTGGAAAAATAAATGATTACTCCCAATTTTGATGAAATTGGCTACTGATAAAGTATCGGGCGTTGATTAATTGATTTACTCATACCACAGGCAGCTGGTTGGGAGCAGGCGAAATGTAATTTAATGTTGGGGTTAAATCTTACCGGAATCCCAATATCCCTGATTTGGCCCTGAGGTACATTTTTAGCTCGACTATTCAAAGAATAAGTAGAGCTTATGTTGTCACCCCGGCGTCGGCTTCGGCGTCGGCGTCACCGTCACATGCCTTGGTTAAGGTTTTTAGTCAACCTTGTATATGGAATACTACTGGCCCTATACCCACCATACTTGCACAACTTCATCTCCTAGTGATGTACATCAATAACCCCTGATCTATATTTGACCTTGACCTACATTTCCTCTTGAATTACTTAGTTAATTCCCCTTGATTAAGGTTTTTAGTCCACCTTGGTTAAGGTTTTTAGTCAAGCTTGTACATGGAATACTATTGTGCATACAGACACCATACTTGGACAACCTTTTCTCATAGGGATGTACATCAATAACCCCTGATCTATATTTGACCTTCACCTACATTTGCTCTTGAATTACTTAGTTAATTCCCCTTGGTTAAGGTTTTTAGTCAAGCTTGTATATGGAATACTACTGGCCGTACACCACCATACTTGAACAACTTCATCTCCTAGTGATATACATCAACAACCCCTGACCTATATTTGACCTTGACCTACATTTAACCTTGAATTACATAGTTAATTCCCCTTGGTTAAGGTTTTTAGTCAACCTTGGTTAAGGTTTTTAGTCAAGCTTGTACATGGAATACTAGTGTGCATACAGACACCATACTTGGACAACCTTTTCTCATAGGGATGTACATCAATAACCCCTGATCTATATTTGACCTTGACCTACATATCCTCTTGAATTACTTAGTTAATTCCCCTTGGTTAAGGTTTTTAGTCAAGCTTGTATATGGAATTTTCCTGGCCCTACACCCACCATACTTGGACGACTTCATCTCCTAGTGATGCACATCAACAACCACTAACCTATATTTGACCTTCACCTACATTTAACCTTGAATTACTTAGTTAATTCCCCTTGTTTAAGGTTTTTAGTCAAGCTTGTATATGGAATATTCATTCCTGGCCCTACACCCACCATACTTGGACAACTTCATCTCCTAGTGATGTACATCAACAACCACTGACCTATATTTGACCTTGACCTACATTTAACTTTGAATTACTTAGTTAATTCCCCTTCGTTAAGGTTTTTAGTCAAGCTTGTACATGGAATACTATTGTGCATACTAACACCATACTTGGACAACCTTTTCTCATAGCCATGTACATCAATAACCCCTGATCTATATTTGACCTTGACCTACATTTCCTCTTGAATTACTTACTTATTTCCCCTTGGTTAAGGTTTATAGTCAAGCTTGTATATGGAATATTCCTGGGCCTACAGCAACCATACTTGGAAAAAATTCATCTCCTAGTGATGTACATCAATAACCCCTGACCTATATCTGACATTGACCTACATTTAACCTTGAATTACTTACTTAATTTCCCTTCGTTAAGGTTTTTAGTCAACCTTGGTTAAGGTTTTTATGCAGGCCGCGGCCACCTTGTTTGTCAAGCTATGTGTACATCGACAACCCTCGTAGTCGAGCTATGCTGTTCTCCTACAGCTCTTGTTGGCTTTCTTGTTGCTTGAGAGTTGCATCCGGATATACCCCTTATAAATGTAGTAAGGTTAGTGTTAAACCTATTACTTTTATCAGCGCTCCAGATAAGCTGCGTATTTGCGTAAATACCCAATTAAAATTGCCAAAAACCCAATTGAAATCAGAAATAGCGAGTATCAGAAAGCAATTACAATTTTGTGGTTCATTTATCATGCTGCAGAAAACAATAAACAGACCACAAATATAGCATAGTTTTCTTATTTTTCATGAAGCACATCTTGGTATTTCATTAGAATTGTCTCCAAGGAGACAATTCTAATGAAATGCCTAGACAGTTTTCATTTCGAAGTGAACTATTCAATAATTGCTGTCTGTTGATGTGTAAACAGTAGTGTGATTTTTTTTATTTTACCCAATTAAAATTTTGAAATACCCAATTGCTTCAGAAATGATGGAGTGAAAATACTCAATTACTAATTCCTTATCTGGAGCCCTGTTTTAGGGAGTGGGGCTAATCATTGGTGTGATAAGTACCTGGCACCAGATCTTGTTATTCTAATTTCAGGGCTGAATGTATAATTTTAAATAAATATATAACGGGTGCCCTTGAAAAAAGTCACAACAGGAATAGACTGGCTGGTCAAAGCCCGAGGCTGTACAAGTTTTGGAGTGTGTACTTTTATTTGTTGCTCGAAATTGGAAAATTTCACTCGTTCATTTGGACACGAGTCTGAGAGGGTATGTGTAACTTAACCCATTTCATGCTGAGGATATGCCATTTTGATTGGGGAAAATCATAAATATTTTCTTTAAATGTTCTTAGAAGTATATGTCGCGACCACCATTTGAACCATCTCATCGAGTTGTTACAAGTTTTCAGTGAGAAGTAACAAAAATAAAAATAAAATTGAATTGAAGCCCCGCCCTAGGCATCAATCCATCAATGATAGCGATATATATTTTCTCATGGGATGGCCAATATTTCTTTTAGTGCGTTGTTGCTGAATTCGCTGATTTCGGCGTTCCAGCCGACATACATCGCAGCACGTGCCATGCAGTTCATTGACATGATCAAGGAATGTGAGGAGGCTGGCTTCCCTAAGGTAGGTTTCCAACTGGCTTCCCTAAGGTAGGATTCCCACTGGCTTCCCTAAGGTAGGATTTCAACTGGCTTCCCTAAGGTAGGATTTCAACTGGCTTCCCTAAGGTAGTATTCCCACTGGCTTCCCTAAGGTAGTATTCCCACTGGCTTCCCTAAGGTAGGATTTCAACTAGCTTCCCTAAGGTAGTATTCCGACTGGCTTCCCTAAGGTAGGATTTCAACTAGCTTCCCTAAGGTAGTATTCCGACTGGCTTCCCTAAGGTAGGATTTCAACAGCTTCCTAAGGTAGTATTCCGACTGGCTTCCCTAAGGTAGGATTTCAACTAGCTTCCCTAAGGTAGTATTCCGACTGGCTTCCCTAAGGTATGATTTCAACTGGCTTCCCTAAGGTAGGATTCCAACTGATTTCCCTAAGGTAGGATTTCAACTCAGGCTTCCCTAAAGTAGTATTCCCACTGGCTTCCCTAAGGTAGGATTCCAACTAGTTTCCTTAAGGTAGGATTCCAACTGGATTCCCTAAGGTAGGATTCCAACTGGCTTCCCTAAGGTAGGATTTCAACTGACTTCCCTAAGGTAGGATTCCAACTGGCTTCCCTAAGGTAGGATTCCAACTGGCTTCCCTAATGTAGGATTCCAATTAGCTTCCCTAAGGTAGGATTCCAACTGGCTTCCCTAAGGTAGGATTTCAACTGGCTTCCCTAAGGTAGGATTCCAACTGGCTTCCCTAAGGTTGGATTCCAATTAGCTTCCCTAAGGTAGGATTCCAACTGGCTTCCCTAAGGTAGGATTCCAACTGGCTTTCCTAAGGTAGGATTTCAACTGGCTTCCCTAAGGTAGGATTTCAACTGACTTATCTAAGGTAGGATTCCAACTGACTTCCCTAAGGTAGGATTCCAATTAGCTTCCCTAAGGTAGGATTCCAACTGGCTTCCCTAAGGTATGATTCCAACTGGCTTCCGTAAGGTAGGATTTCAACTGACTTCCCTAAGGTAGGATTCCAACTGGCTTCCCTAAGGTAGGATTCCAACTGACTTCCCTAAGGTAGGATTCCAACTGGCTTCCCTAAGGTAGGATTCCAACAGACTTATCTAAGGTAGGATTTCAACTGGCTTCCCTAAGGTAGGATTTCAACTGACTTAAGGTAGGATTCCAACTGGCTTCCCTAAGGTAGGATTTCAACTGACTTATCTAAGGTAGGATTCCAACTGAATTATCTAAGGTAGGATTCCAACTGACTTCCCTAAGGTAGGATTCCAACTGGCTTCCCTAAGGTAGGATTCCAACTGGCTTCCCTAAGGTAGGATTTCAACTGCTTCCCTAAGTAGGATTTCAACTGACTTATCTAAGGTAGGATTCCAACTGACTTATCTAAGGTAGGATTCCAACTGACTTCCCTAAGGTAGGATTCCAACTGGCTTCCCTAAGGTGGGATTCCAACTGGCTTCTCTAAGGTAGGATTTCAACTGGCTTCCCTAAGGTAGGATTTCAACTGACTTATCTAAGGTAGGATTCCAACTGACTTATCTAAGGTAGGATTCCAACTGACTTCCCTAAGGTAGGATTCCAACTAGCTTCCCTAAGGTAGGATTCCAACTGACTTATCTAAGGTAGAATTCCAACTGACTTCCCTAAGGTTGGATTCCAACTGACTTCCCTAAGGTAGGATTCCAACTGACTTCCCTAAGGTAGGATTTCAACTGACTTCCCTAAGGTAGGATTCCAACTGACTTAGCTAAGGTAGGATATCAACTGACTTCCCTAAGGTAGGATTCCAACTGGCTTCCCTAAGGTAGGATTCCAACTGACTTATCTAAGGTAGGATTCCAACTGACTTCCCTAAGGTAGGATTCCAACTAGCTTCCCTAAGGTAGGATTCCAACTTACTTATCTAAGGTAGAATTCCAACTGACTTCCCTAAGGTTGGATTCCAACTGACTTCCCTAAGGTAGGATTCCAACTGACTTCCCTAAGGTAGGATTTCAACTGACTTCCCTAAGGTAGGATTCCAACTGACTTAGCTAAGGTAGGATATCAACTGACTTCCCTAAGGTAGGATTCCAACTGGCTTCCCTAAGGTAGGATTCCAACTGACTTATCTAAGGTAGGATTCCAACTGACTTCCCTAAGGTAGGATTCCAACTGACTTCCCTAAGGTAGGATTTCAACTGACTTCCCTAAGGTAGGATTCCAACTGACTTAGCTAAGGTAGGATATCAACTGACTTCCCTAAGGTAGGATTCCAACTGGCTTCCCTAAGGTAGGATTCCAACTGACTTATCTAAGGTAGGATTCCAACTGACTTCCCTAAGGTAGGATTCCAACTGACTTATCTAAGGTAGGATTCCAACTGACTTCCCTAAGGTAGGATTCCAACTGACTTATCAAGGTAGGTAGGATTTCAACTGACTTCCCTAAGGTAGGATTCCAACTGACTTAGCTAAGGTAGGATATCAACTGACTTCCCTAAGGTAGGATTCCAACTGGCTTCCCTAAGGTAGGATTCCAACTGACTTATCTAAGGTAGGATTCCAACTGACTTCCCTAAGGTAGGATTCCAACTGACTTATCTAAGGTAGGATTCCAACTGACTTCCCTAAGGTAGGATTCCAACTGGCTTCCCTAAGGTAGGATTCCAACTGGCTTCCCTAAGGTAGGATTCCAATTGACTTATCTAAGGTAGGATTCCAACTGGCTTCCCTAAGGTAGGATTCCAACTGACTTATCTAAGGTAGGATTCCAACTGGCTTCCCTAAGGTAGGATTTCAACTAGCTTCCCTAAGGTAGGATTCCAACTGGCTTCCCTAAGGTAGGATTTCAACTAGCTTCCCTAAGGTAGGATTTCAACTGGCTTCCCTAAGGTAGTATTCCGACTGGCTTCCCTAAGGTATGATTTCAACTGGCTTCCCTAAAGTAGGATTCCAACTGACTTATCTAAGTAGGATTCCAACTGACTTATCTAAGTAGGATTCCTATTGACTTCCCTAAGTTACAATTATTGTTGTTTTATGTTTTTAAACCTTAGCATGCAGAAAACGTAAATTGTCGTCTGCTGTTGTTTTATATTGTGTCCTCTTTCTCAATAAAAACATGTTTTGACAGCACTTTAGAAGAATTGGAAATGATTCTAAAGTGCTGTCAAATCATGTTTTTGATGATAAAAAGTGAAATATAAAATAAACAGCAGACGACACAATTTAATTCAGCATTGTAAGGGTTAAACAATAATTTATATAAATGGCTGAGGCTTATGTACATGTATATGTTGTGTAGATGCATTTTAAAATCTCATATAAATATGAAAATCATCTTTTTGCATTCTAATAAAATATGTTTAACCCTTTCAACCCTAACCACCTGACATGGACTATTTCTTGTTATGTTTGAGGCTGTTCCATTATGCAGAAAAGGGGGTGATTGTGTAAACATTAAAAAATATCCACAAGTGGTGTAGATGTTTTTTTGATGATGAGACGGCTCGTTATGACGGCTCATAAAAACATGTTTTGACAGCATTTTAAAACATGTTTTTATTGAGAAAGAATGCAAAATCAACATCAGACAACAATTTTCATGCTCAGCAGTCTAAGGGTTAGAAATAGAGGAAATCATCCATTTGGGATATAAAATAGCGGCTGTTACAGAGAGGGTGTTGTTGTAGAGAGGTGGCCGTTCGGGGAGGTTCGACTGTAGCTTGTTCTTGCAGCACCCATGGATGTGCCGTGGTCTAGGGGATGTGGCATTGGACCTCAATACCGGAGGTTGTGAGTTCAATCCTCACCCTAGGTGTGAAAAATACTTTCATACCACTTTCGTAGTATTTCCATCCCACTGGTCTTGTCGGATGAGACTTTAAACTGTGGTCCCGTCCCTATATGACCTTATCTGTAGCTGGGTTTTCTTGCAGCACCTGCTGTTCCGGACGATGGGTACCTGCCTTGTGATTGCTGATCCGCCGTCCGATCAGTCGCTATCGGTTCTCAACGAAGTCTGGAAGCCGATTATGAAGCTGAAATCTTCCTCGGTAAGCATGATGTAAAACTTCATCCAGTCAATCAATGTAGAGCTCCAGATAAGGTGCGTATTTTACATACTTACTTTAGCAGAATACGCATTGATAATCACAAATGGGAGTACAACATACTCACAGCTATGTGAAAATACACATTGATTATCAAATTGAGTATTGAAATTACTGAAATAAAGTTGAAAATTTACTTAGTTGAGCTGCAAAAAGCAAAGCTCAAAGAAGTGAATTTTTAAATTAGTTTTATTTTTTTATCATTTGTTCCCTATTTAATAATGAGGAAAATCAATAATACATTTGTAAAAGTAAAATACGCATTGAATTTGAAATATCGGGGTATAATACTCTTTAGGTACAAAACTTATCTGGAGCGCTGCGTATGTGCCAAACTAAAATATACAACACACATCACCACTCAATGTGGATTCATTGAGATTTAATGTGTGAAGTGAATTTATGGAAATCTTCATACGAACATTTTATCGTACAAAGTTTAGTGAAACAGCCCCCTGAGCCTTAAATACAGTTAACCCTTAGAATGTGGGAAACATATTTTTGTCTTCTATTGTGTTATATTTTGTCTTCTTTCTCAAATTCAAACTTGGTTTGACAGTACTTTAGAATCATTTCCAATGAAAATGATTCTCATGTGTTGTCAAAGCATGTTTTTGATGAGAAAAATGGCAAGTAAAAAAGAAACAGCAGACAACAAATTTGAATTCATCATTTTCGCTTGTGGACAGTGCGATATAGTCGGCACATTGGCGTAGTAGGTCCGTACATATGTATGTACATGCATCCGGGTTAAAGTTGTTTTTTTCTAAAGTTTTTCAGTATACTATCAAAGCCTCGGCGGGCGCAACATGCGGGCCGCGCCCATCTCGTAATGGTTATAGGAATGAATGGCCTTTTTGTGGAATTTATCGGGGTAATAAACTTGGAAAAGCCGCGGGAATACTGGACGAAGCGATAAAAAATTACAATTTTCGGGAAAAAAAAAAAAAAAAAATTGGTTTTTGATTTTTTTTTGAAAATTGTAATTTTTTGGAAGGCCTCGTCCAGTATTCCCGCGACTTTTCTAAGTTTATATCCCCGATAAATTCCACAAAAAGGCCATTCATTCCTTATAATTCTAGCATTTTAAATAAATTCATCAAGAAAATGTGTTTATTTTCCGTTTTCTTAAGAATTATTTTAACTGCGCCTGACGGTTACGGAAAGTAGTTCGGCATGGAGTTTACTGGGATATAAATTTTGGACGGAAACTTGCAACGGACCAATCAAATGTTAGGGAATTGTTTAAATATTTTTGTGCTGGAATTATTACGTAATGTTTTATTTTGCAGGACTACATAACGTGTGCCGAGATTTGGATGGAATATGTTGTGAAGCATTTCGGGGTATGTTCCTTATTTTAAATACAAAATAATCTGTCTAAACCTCAGTGTGTTTCATTTCATGTGTAGACATGCTGTATGGCCGCGATGGCACAGCTTGTTCACATACTGCTGTCTGTTTCACAAAACCTGCCCAAATTATACGGCTATATAAGCAATGAGCCTTCTTTTTATTTCGTGAAAATTGGTCCAGCCAGGTTTCAGAGTCGACTTCCAATTTGTTTTCGTTTTTCGACTCCTCCATGTTCTCCACCTCTTTTTCCCCCATATGTTAAATTCCCATTGAGAAATCCTTTTTCGTAATAATTTCAATATTTGACAAAATTTTATGAAATAAAAAGAAGGCTCATTCTTATATATTTTTTTAATTTAATATTATGGTTTGTGCCTTGTTTATATAGTTGTAAAATTTGGGCAGGTTTTGTCAAACAGACAGTAAATAAAGTTCTACTTAATGGATCTTAACCAAATTCCATATACTGGAAAAGTCGCGGGAATACTGGACGCAGTTAAAATAATTCTTAAGAAAACGGAAAATAAAAACATTTTCTTGATGAATTTATTTCAAATGCTGGAATTATAATGAATGAATGGCCTTTTTGTTGAATTTATCGGGGATATAAACTTGGGGAAAGTCGCGGGAATACTGGACGAGGCCTTCCGGCCTTCGTCCAGTATTCCCGCGACTTTTCTAAGTTTATGTTTCCGATAGCAAGATTTAGAACCCTATTGATTTTTAAAAAGTTAAATCTCTGTGGTGGCTATTTTTTTTTAAATTTTGGTTTTGTATCCTTGTCCACACGATAGCTCATTATCATAACCAGATTTGCTCTGCATGTTTATCATGGCAAGAGGAACAACAGTATTGAATTTCAATTGTTTGGAGTGAGTTATCTTCCCTTGTTTACTGATCATCACTCGACGGGAATACCGTCGTAACCATAAATATTCGGACACAATTTGCTTTCAGAACCCAAAACAAATTATATCCAAATACATTGTTATTGTGATTAAACCAGTACTGCCATACTAACCCTAAATATTGGTACGCTCACTGTTGTGAGCCATAGATTTTTATGTGTTTCTCCAAATAATTGGTGTCCGAATATTTAGCGTTATTACGGTATACTGTGACCGTTGGATCTCCTGTTTAATTATAATATAAAAACAATGTATGTTCTTGATTGCATTTATAATAATCTCCTTTTGCAACACATATATGGAATATGCTCTGTGTATTTTACAGAAGCGAGAAGTCAACACGATTCTCAATGACATCATTAAACACATGACGCCGGACCGCGCGTTCGAGGATTTCTACCCACAGCTGCAGTCCGTCATTTCCAAGATCCTCGCCCATGTACATGACTTCTCTCTACTCTTCTCTCTCGTGAGTAGAATTGTCACTTTATATGTAGCCGATATCTCTACAATTGTTAATTATAGGTCATTTGATGCACAGGTTGAAGTAACAACGGACCGAGGTCTATAAATACATGTACATTAAATATGCCTAAAAGCATCAATAAATGAAAAAAAAAGCTATAATTTTTTTTTACTCCCTCCATATAGACTCCATGGAGTCTATATGGAGGGAGTTAAAAAAAAAATATTTTAGCTTTTTTTTCTTCTTTTATTGATGCTTTTAGGCATATTTAATGTATTTATAGACCCCGGTCCATTACTTCAACCTGTGATTTGATGTATGTGGATATATGCTCGAGTTCCATAGCGCGCGATATTGTGCGACTTTAGGAGCACAATATCGTTGCGCGGTGGAACTTGTGCATGTATCAACATACAAATCAAATAACCTTTTTTGTTTATGTAAGTTACTCACAATTGATACCACTAATTTTTTTTTTAATTTTTATTTTGAAAAATATTTTCAGCGCATATACATTGCGAGTGATGTAAGTATATAATAAAAAAGTTATTGTATGTGGATATATGCCACTCATTCCGCCACACAACTATATTGCGCTCCTAAAGTCGTGCAATATCGCACACGCAGAACAGAATCGTGCATATATCCACATACAAACCAAATAACCTATAATTATTACATTATCACAGCCATTGTAATCATGCTTGCTAGCGGTGAGCGTGATATAGTTGGCACTATTGACATGTGTCTGTACGTCCATGCTTTTTGTCGAGCTCGCTTGCAGAAAGCGAGACATAGTGATCACAATGACGTCCGTCCCCGTCCGTCCGTCCGTCTGCGTTAAAGTTTTTAATACCTTATATCTCTGCAGTCCTAAGTCACATTGACTTGAAACTTCATATGCTTATCACCCATATATTCATGCTGTATCCCACTCATGCGGCATCTGTGCCCAACGTCAAGGTCAAATAACTAGAAGTTTGTGTTAAATTTTTGTCCAAATTTGCGATAAACTTTTTACATACCTACTATCTCTGTAACCGTAAGTCAGATTGACTTGAAACTTTGTATGCTTATTGGTCATTATCCATATATTCATTTTGTGTTAAAGTTTTTGTTTCACATTCATGTACCTACTATCTCTGTAACCGTAATTCAGATTTACTTGAAACTTTGTATGCTTATTGGTCATCATCCATACATTCATTCTGTGTCCTACTCGTGTGGCCCCTGTGCCCCAAGGTCAAGGTCATTATACATTTATATATGTATCTTACCCTGAGATCATCAGATTCCCTCGGCGGCCTCGACATGCAGGCCGTGGCCATGTAGTTTAAGTACCAAATATCTCCACAACCCTAATGTGGAACTGTGGAACAGAGTGTAATCTGATGCTGTCTTATTATTCTGTTATTTTAGGAGAAGTTCCTGCCATTCATAGACATGTTCCAGAAAGAGAATATCCGGGTGGACGTGTGTAAAAACATTGCCGATACATTTATGAAGTAAGTTTGGGTGGACATTTGGAAAAACATTGACGTTACATTTAAAAGTAAGTAAGTTTGGGTGGACGTGTGTGTAAAGTAAGTTTGGGTGAACGTGTGTAAAAACATTGACGTTACATTTGTAAAGTAAGTTTGGGTGGAAGTGTGTAAAAACATTGACGTTACATTTTTAAAGTAAGTTTGGGTGGAAGTGTGTAAAAACATTGACGTTACATTTGTAAAGTAAGTTTGGGTGGAAGTGTGTAAAAACATTGACGTTACATTTGTAAAGTAAGTTTGGGTGGAAGTGTGTAAAAACATTGACGTTACATTTGTAAAGTAAGTTTGGGTGGAAGTGTGTAAAAACATTGACATTACATTTGTAAAGTAAGTTTGGGTGGAAGTGTGTTAAAACATTGACGGTACATTCGTAAAGTAAGTTTGGGTGGAAGTGTGTTAAAACATTGACGGTACATTCGTAAAGTAAATTTGAAAGACGGGACCGTATGCATATCTCGGCCCTTAACGAGCCGTCTCATCGGGAATGGTGTGGGGGGCATATAGCGTTACCAGTCTCCATACGTCCCATCCATACATCCGTCCGTACGTAAGACACAGTCCCTTTAAAGCTGGGGTCCCACATGCCAGGTTATAATATAGGGAGACTCGGACAGATAGCTTTGTATATTCTGTAGATATGACATTTTCTGGCAAAACAAACATTCATTCACCACTACCCCATGTATTGATTGGTATTATTATACATTTTATATCAGACATAAATTTACACACTGATATCAGGGTCGATAACCTGATACCCTGAAATAGCCTGATACCACCGCTAGTCACTATCAGTAAAATAAATATTACTACATGATTATACCTGTATAGCGGGCACTCGTAATTTTTAGAACTGGTGGAAATATGACACAATTATACACTTATTATACCCCCCGCAATGAGTTGTGGGGGGGGGGGGGTATACTGGAGTCAGGTGGTCTTTGCGTGCGTGCGTGCGTGCGTGCGTGCGTGCGTGCGTGCGTGCGTGCGTGCGTGCGTGCGTGCGTGCGTGCGTGCGTGCGTGCGTGCGTGCGTGCGTGCGTGCGTGCGTGCGGGCGTGCGGGCGGGCGGGCGGGCGTGCGTGCGGGCGGGCGGGCGTCCGGTCCGTCCGTCCGGGCACACATTAGGGTACTTATGTGGCTAGCCCCACAGGGTTATGGACTTGTTAAAGGATAGGGTTGGTTACAATTAGCCACCTAAAAAATCGTTTTATGTGGCTAAAAATCGTTTTATGTGGCTAATATTTAACATGTGATAAGCCACATAAGTACCCTAATGTAAGAACGTCCGTCCGTCCATCCGTCTGTCACTAAACTTAACATCAGAGACATGTTATAACTTCTACTTCCTTCATAAAAAATTCTTAATATTTCACCCATGCATTCCTCTAAGGCTCTACTACCATGCTGTGACAAATCCACAACCGTCCAACCCCCGCTGATCCCGAGGTCAAGGTCACATACTTAGTCTCTTCACAAATCTTAACATCAGAGAAATCTGTTATAACTTCTATTTCCTTCATCGAAAATTCTTAATATTTCACCCATGCATTCCTCTAAGGCTCTACTACCATGCTGTGACAAATCCACGACCGTCCAATCCCCGCTGATCCCTAGGTCAAGGTCACAGGCCCACAGACTTGGAAAAAATCTACATATTTAGTTTTAGCGGTACCTGGGCCCACGCTGGGGGTATTCCGCAAGCCTCGCTTTCTGACAATAGGAATGAATGGCCTTTTTGTGGAATTTATCGGGGTATAAACTTGGAAAAGTCGCGGAATACTGGACGAAGGCCGGAAGGCCTCGTCCAGTATTCCGCGACTTTTCCAAGTTTATATCCCCGATAAATTCCACAAAAAGGCCATTCATTCCTTATAATTCCAGCATTTGAATTAAATTCATCAAGAAAATGTGTTTATTTTCGTTTTCTTAAGAATTATTTTAACTGCGCCTCACGGTTACGGAAAGTAGTTCGGCATGGAGTTTACTGGGATATAAAACTTTGGACAAAGACTTGCTACGGGCCAATCAAATGTTAGGGTATTGTGTAAATATTTATGTGCTGGAATTATATGTAGTTAATTCCTATAAAGAACATTTTATGCCTACTGAGTGAGCATGCACCTCCTTTAAACTGTTTAACCTTTCATCTTTCACCTTTGGCTAGGTACCAGCTGACGTCCACCAACGACCCAGTGATCATAAACGCCATGATGTTCATCTGTAAGACCATGCACGACTCTGTCAAGTAAGTTAACCTTTTCAACACCGTCATCCGAAATGTCAAAAAGTTTGTACATGCTTCGTCATCATGGATAACTTTAACCCTTGCAACACCACAGGCCTGTATAGTGGTATTGGCAAAAAGTGTAGATCCAGATGAGCCGCCATCTCATCAGGATCTACACTTTTTACAAATAATTTTGATATTTTTTGAGAACAAAACACCCCCTTATCATAAATGGACTAGACTGAAAATTATTTTATGATGATTGGATTGGTCGGAAAATTAACATATCAAAACCCATTTCAGTTACTTAGGGGTGAAAGGTTTACTATTTACACAACTGTCTGGGTTAATTTTGCCCAGATTACAAACATTTCTGAACAGCTATTGGCAATGTCAACTCGCAATCAAGCAGCTTGATTGGCTGAGTCTGAGCTATAGCACAGCTCAGACTCAGCCAATCAAGCTGCTTGGCATCAAGCACAATATTCAAGTATTTGGAAATAAAGAAAATGAGTATTGGCAAGATTAGGCTACAAAAAATTAATGTTTAGATTCTCATCCAAATTTTGGGGAAAAATGGGGCGGGAGGAACACTTATTTTTTATTTTGTATTTTCAGGCAATACTAAAACGAGGTGTTGAACGGCAAGGCGCAGTTGCGTGCAATAGTGTTTTGTAATAACATGTTCATATTGAAGTATTGCTAATCTCGAGGGGGCGGGTTCCGGGGTTGCTGTATTGCGCTACGTAAAGCACTCAGATAAAAAACTGCGGGAGCGGTATAATATGCGGGCTGCATCATTCTCATAAATTTTACCAAATGTTTTTTAAGATTTTTTTAAAAAAAAGAAAATTAAAAAAAAGAAAAATGAAAAAAAAACAATTTTGACCAACTTGCTAACTAATAACATATTGTCGTTTCCTGCATTGACTATATACATGTACGCAATAACCCAGGTCACATCTACTTCAATGGTCGAACGGAGGCGCTACTAAATGATGTCCGTGTATTGAAGCAATGTAAACAAGTCTTGAGGTTTTTGTTTAGTGGAATGCTGCCCAAAATTTATTGCCATAAAAAAACGCCAACTGATTTATTTTTTTCTTAAAACTATCCAAAACATTTTTTTAGAAATGAGCCTCCATTTTTGTCGTGCCTGCTTTAACAGAAGGCGCGACTATAGTCGCCCGCTTTTTTTTTTCGTCGTCACGTCCGAAATGTCAAAAAGTCTGTACAAGCTTCGTCATGATGGTATAACTTTAATAGTACTGGACAGATCACTTCAATATTTGGACACTTGATACATGGGAACATTAGGAACATTAGGACACATTCATGCTGCCATTCACATGATTAGGAACATTAGGAACACACTCATGCTGCCATTCACATGATTTTGATATTGTTTACCTTTTCATTTTTGCGGGAACACTTAGCCATTTTATTTTGCGTCAAAAGTTTGTACAAGCTTCTTCATCATGGTATAACTTAATATTATTTGATGATTTGCTTCAATAGTTGGACACTTGATACATGTGAGCATTGGGAACACTCACATTTTTGCGGAAACAAGTTTCTACAAGCTTCTTCATCATTGTATAACTTTAATATTGTATGACAGATTGCTTCAATATTTGGGCACTTGATATATGTGAGCATTTTGAACACACTGATGCCACCATTTAACATGACCTTGACCGTTTTTACCTTCTCATTTTTGCGGAAACACTTTTTTTGCATCAAAAAGTTTGTACAATTTCTTCATCATGATATAACTTTAATATTACTTAATTGATTCCACAAAAAGGCCATTCATTCCTATAATGAAAACCAGTTGGTCCACCTGTTTATCTTGCGATGCATTAGACCCAGGCACCTTCCCGTGTTGATGACAATATAGGAATGAATGGCCTTTTTGTGGAATTTACGGGGTCGGGGGGGGGGGGGGGGGGGGGGGGGGGTAAACTTGGAAAAGTCGCGGGAATACTGGACGAAGGCCGGAAGGCCTCGTCCAGTATTCCCGCGACTTTTCCAAGTTTATATCCCCGATAAATTCCACAAAAAGGCCATTCATTCCTTATAATTCCAGCATTTGAAATAAATTCATCAAGAAAATGTGTTTATTTTCCGTTTTCTTAAGAATTATTTTAACTGCGCCTCACGGTTACGGAAAGTAGTTCGGCATGGGAGTTTACTGGGATATAAATTTTGGACAGAACTTGCTACGGACCAATCAAATGTTAGGGAATTGTGTAAATATTTTTGTGCTGGAATGATTACCAAATATCAAGGATTTCATCAATCTACTTCAATCCCATTGGATGCTGTTCTTGATACTCCATAGTCCCTTAGATCACAGGTTGAAGTAACGGACCGAGGTCTATTAATATATTAAATATGCTTAAAAGAATCAATAAATGGAGAAAAAAAAGCTAACCATTTTTTTTATCCCTCCACATATGGAGTCTATAATGGAGGGAGTAAGAAAAAATTAGCTTTTTTTTTTTCATTTATTGATGCTTTTAGGCATATTTAATGTATTTATAAACCTCGGTCCCTTACTTCAACCTGTGCCTTAGATACTATTGGTTGCTGATGATGTATTCAGATGGCGCTGATCATCAGTAGGAGGAGCTTGAACAAGGGTATAAATGGCTGGTTCATTGGGACAGCCACTCACAAAACGAGGCTGGAACTTACAGTAATTGTTAAATTTATTTAAAAACGTTAGGTAACTTAATAACTTGAAAATTAATTAATGAGTAGAGTTTTAGATGGACGTTGACTTTGTTAATTAAATCCCAGCAACATTACAATACTTTCAGTGAGAAATAACAAAAATTAAAACATTTTTAAAATGTCGTACCCGTAAAGGTGTATTCCGAATGTAATGAGTTACAAGCAGGATGGGGGTGTTCACCGAATGAATGACAAACAGGGCAAACCCTGATCACACTACATGGATGAAGGTATATCCGAAGTAGTTTCAAAGGCTATAAGCCCATTTTTCCAGTCACAAGCGAATGCATATACATTTGTACATGTATATACATGTATGTATTTATTTACCCTTAGACCGCTATCTTATTCTTTTTGTCGTCTACTGTTTATTTTCTATTTTCCATTTTTATCATCAAAAACATGCTTTGACAGCACTTTAGAATAATTTACAACAACATGCTTTGACAGCACTTCAGAATCATTTCCGTTGGAAATGATTCTGAAGTGCTGTCAAACCATGTTTTTATTGATAAATAAGGCAAGATATAAAAGCAACAGCAGACGACAATTGTTGTGCGTAGTGGTCTAAGGGTTAAGCGTTAACATACAGATACGTTTTCAGACATTTCGTACTTGTGAAACATTATGTGCTAAAACCGACCCTACCGCAGACCATAGTTGCAAACATGTCGGGGACCTTTGAAGAAGTGATGCAATGTAACTGAACGCGAGCAAAGCGATCCTACCAAATATGGCAAATTTGTAGAACTGCATTGTGAACCCTCACTCAATACAGCAGAATATAATCCTGGTTTTGTCAGATTGTGACTTATTTGCTGGTTCATCCAAATGTTGGAGATTACAGCTGAACTTTCTGTTACATTTCTACTATATAACCTGAAGCCGGAATCAGAAATTGGATTAGGCACGTCTCATTTAGGTCACCTGCAGATAAAGGTACCTTAAGACGATTGCAATCAACTTAGCCAAAGATCAGCGGCACATTGTCTGTTCACTGATTTTGTCGGGCAAATGAGACGGCGTAAATTAACGGTATGGGTTCCTCCTTATCGGAATCACGATTTGCCTGGTTTGGCCCTCAGGTACGTTTTTATACCCCCCGCAACGAGTTGTGGGGGGGTATACTGGAGTCAGGTGGTCCGTCCGTCCGTGCGTCCGTCCGTGCGTCCGTAAACTTAACATCAGAGAAATATTGTTATTACTTCTATTTCCTTCATCAAAAATGCTTAATATTTCACACATGCATTCCTGTAAGGCTCTACTACCATGCTGTGCCAAATCCACGACCGTCCAACCCCCGCTGATCCCAAGGTCAAGGTCAAATACTTAGTCTCTTTACAAAACTTAACATCAGAGAAATATGTTATAAATTCTATTTCCTTCATCGAAAATGCTTAATATTTCATTTGTCCATTCCTGTAAGGCTCTACTACCATGCTGTGCCAAATCCACGACCATCCAACCCCCGCTGATCCCAAGGTCAAGGTCAAATACTTAGTCTCTTTACAAAACTTAACATCAGAGAAAATTGTTATAACTTCTATTTCCTTCATCTAAAATGCTTAATATTTCACACATGCATTCCTGTAAGGCTCTACTACCATGCTGTGCCAAATCCACGACCGTCCAAACCCCGCTGATCCCATGGTCAAGGTCAAATACTTAGTCTCTTTACAAAACTTAACATCAGAGAAATATTGTTATAACTTCTACTTCCTTCATCTAAAATGCTTGATATTTCACACATACAAATATTATTTTTTCAGGTGACACGTTTAATTAGTATAAATAATTAAAAACTATCATGCCTCATTTGCACATGAAAATAGCCTGATACCGCCGCAAGTCACTAGCAGTAAAATAAATATTACTAAATGATTATACATGTATAGCGGGCACTTGTAATTTTTAGAACTGGTGGAAGGAAACCCAATTGGATTACGTAGGTTGCACATCTCCTTGTCAGTTTGTATTAAGGCGAATAATACAATACGGTACATATATTCACTGAGACATACATTGCTGTATGGCACTGTGCCAGGGTTGCGGCCTATGCGACCAGTATAGACGCAGATCAGACTGCGCGACTGCGCAGTCTGATCAGTGTCTACACTGTTCGCCATTCAATGGAACAGTTGTCATGCTCAGGGGTCGACACTCGCAGTATCCCGGGATCCCGAGGACCCCTGATTTACAGGCGAATCCCTGAACATTCAAGAGTTCCCATTTAACATATTGTAAAAATCGGGATGACCGTGCTGCTGAATCACTGGCCCAAAAGTGATTGTCAAACCGAGCATGCTTCTAGCAAATAAATATGGATCAGGTTGCAAGAGTGTGCTAGCCAATCAGGAGGTAGACTGGCCACAAATGACATAAGCCCCCTTTCTCCAGAGTCACATATTATTATTAGGGGGTAGACTGAGTGGAAGTTCCATAAGCCTCATTTCTCCAGTCATATATGTGGCTGTGACTGGAGAAATGGATCTTATGCGATCAGTGCATCCGCACAGTCTGATCAGGATCTGCACTATTCGCCATACCATACATATTTGATCTGGCATTTAAAATTTTCCTGGGGGAGGACCCCCACACCCCCCTACTTTACGATTTCGCTCGCAGAGGTCGGCAATGCCGACTTTTAATTACAGACTCCCCCCTGCAATTATTTCTGTATCCGTGCCTGAATAGTGTGCTATTTGATCAGAAGCTAGACTGATCACAAATCTCATAAACCCCATTTCTCCAGTCACATATCAGGAGCTACACTGGCCACAAATCCCATAAACCCAATTTCTCCAGTCACTTATCAGAACAGCAAACTTGAGAAAAAAGTAAGATGAAAATACACTAATTAAACTTATTATTAAGTGTAAATTCATGAACAGATTTAAACCATGGACAAGTCCGCATTCAGTTTTCCTATTACTTCACATACACAGTGTGTTTTTAGCTCACCTGAGCGAAGCTCATGTGAGCTATTGTTACCGCAATGTGTCCGTCGTCCGTCGTCCGTCGTCGTCCGTGAACATTTTCAAACGTCTTCTCCTCGGTAACCATTGGGTCTATAGTCACCAAACTTCATGGTCATGGTCCTTAGGTAGGGGGATTACAAAATTGTTAAAATGATGTCATTACGTAATTCAAGATGGCCGCCGTCTAAAAATAGCACAAATTCTTAAAAAATCTTCTTCTCAAGAACCGCCAACCAGATTTCGACAAAACTTGGTAGGAATGATCGATGTACATTGCTCTTTCAAAGTTAAATATGGTGACCCTGGGGTCAAAATGGGTCGTGGCCCGTGGGGTCAAATTTGGGGTCAAATTTTATTTTTAGACTGAATATGGTCATTTCATATATCAAATTGAAGGTATCAATGAGGCGATCACTCTGGTGCATTTTTTTGTCGAAATCGGATTGTTATGTCATCCAAGATGGCCGCCGAAAGGTCAAAAGGTCGTTCTTTTATTAGAGATTTCAAAATTCTTCTTCACATGAACCGCTTGGCCCATGGTAGCCAAACTTAAAAGTTATGGTCCATGGGTGAAGCCTTTTCAGATTTGTTAAAATGGAGGTCATCGCTAATCCAAGATGGCCGCCGTCTAAAAATAGCATAAATTCTTAAAAAATCTTCTTCTCATGAACCGCTAGCCGGATTTCGACGAAACTTGGTAGGAATGATCGATGTAATTGCTCTTTCAAAGTTGTTAAAATGGTGACTCCGGGGTCAAAAATGGGCGTGGCCCGTGGGGTCAAATTGGGGTCAAATTTTATTTTTGACCGAATATGGTCATGTCATATATCAAATTGAAGGTATCAATGATGCGATCACTCTGGTGCATTTTCTGTCGAAATCGGATTGTTATGTCATCCAAGATGGCCGCCGAAAGGTCAAAAGATCGTTCTTTTATTAGAGATTTCAAAATTCTTCTTCACATGAACCACCGCTTGGCCCATGGTTGCCAAACTTAAAAGTTATGGTCCATGTGTGAAGCCTTTTCAGATTTGTTAAAATGGAGGTCACCGCTAATCCAAGATGGCCGCCGTCTAAAAATAGCATAAATTCTTAAAAAATCTTCTTCTCATGAACCGCTAGCCGGATTTCGATGAAACTTGGTAGGAATGATCGATGTACAATGCTCTTTCAAAGTTGTTAAAATGGTGACCCCGGGGTCAAAAATGGGCGTGGCCCATGGGGTCAAATTTTATTTTTGACCGAATATGATCATGTTATATATCAAATCGAAGGTATCATTGAGGCGATCACTCTGGTACATTTATTGTCCAAATCGGATTGTTATGTCATCCAAGATGGCCGCCGAAATGTCAAAAGGTCGTTCTTTTATTAGAGATTTCAAAATTCTTCTTCACATGAACCGCTTGGCCCATGGTAGCCAAACTTAAAAGTTATGGTCCATGGGTGAAGCCTTTCAGATTTGTTTAAAATAAAATGGAGGTCATCGCTAATCCAAGATGGCCGCCGTCTAAAATAGCATAAATTCTTAAAAAATCTTCTTCTCATGAACCGCTAGCCCGGATTTCGACGAAACTTGGTAGGAATGATCGATGTACATTGCTCTTTGAAAGTTGTTAAAATGGTGACCCCGGGTCAAAAATGGGCGTGGCCCGTGGGTCAAATTGGGGTCAAATTTTATTTTTGACTGAATATGGTCATGTCATATATCAAATTGAAGGTATCAATGAGGCGATCACTCTGGTGCAATATTTGTCGGAATCGGATGATTATGTCATCCATGATGGCCACCAAAAGGTCCATTTATTGAAGATTTTTAACGTCTTTTTCTCAAGAACCACATGGCCGATGCTGGGTGAAGCATTTTCAGATTTTGTAAAATGAGAGTCATCGCTTAATCCAAGATGACCGCCATCTAAAAATAGCACAATTTTTTTAAAACACATGAACTCAATGTCACATTCTCCTCTGGTGTTCATGGAGTCAGGTGAGCGAATTAGGGCCATCATGGCCCTCTTGTTTAAAGAACCACTCTCAAAACCTACCCGCACGCGGAAGCTTAACAGACAAACAACGTTATATGGCCTAAGCCTCATTTCTGCAGTCACAAATCAATAGCTAGACTGACCGCGCATTATATAAGCCCAGTTTCTCCAGAGCTAGGCTGGCAACAAATTACACAAGCCTCATTTCTTCAGGCGCTGGACTGATCACATGTCATTAACCTATTTTGTGTTTGGTCAAACACAAATAGGCCAAACATGTCATAAGACCACATTTCAACAGACACAGATCAGAAGCTAGACTTGCCACACATTCCATATAAATCCCCAGTTTGCCAGACACATTCATAATTTGATAGTCTGGGTTCTCCATTAAAATCAATTAGATCTCCTAAGTAGTGGACATTTTGACAGGTTTGAGCAATGTGTCAAAACCAGGCTTATTTCTCTCTTGACGAGTGTAGATCCTGATCATCATCACTCATTCATCCTGAGTGCATTGTTCACTAGACATTTGTGGTCCATTGACTGAATGGTGAACAGTGTAGCCCCTGATCATACATCTGGACAGGCTCGTCTCTGTCTACAATAATTGACAAAGCAATAATCTTGTCAGATCATGACCCATGCTCGAGTAAAGGGACCTTGTGACATCTACAGCTATCGTAGCTCCAGATCAGCCTGCGTATTCGCGCAGTCTGATCAGGACCTACTCTCTTCACCATTCAGTCAACAAGGTACATACTGCCATCGTAAAAATAGACCCACGTCAATTGTGTGAATGTACATAAGGCCTAATAAATAGGTTTTTTTTGGCAGCTTCGCACCTCCAAATTCAGCCATGGTGTCACCAAAATTGAACAAGGCGCGGAACTATGCTAAAATAGGCTGTGTAAATACTATTTTAGCGACTTCCTAGCCTGGT
>CM055267.1:110718485-110784786 GCA_029237695.1 Conchocele bisecta | reverse complement strand
CTTCCTAGCCTGGTGTCGGTTCGGCTATGTTGGCCAAAAAAATGACATGCTGGTAAATGCAATTTCTGGTTTTTAACCCATTTCAGTCTGAGGATACGATAATGTTTGTTGAAAAAATCTCATTATTTTGTTCATTCATCGATAAAGGTATATGTTGTTACCACTCATTTGAACCGTCTTGTTGAGACGGTTCAAATGAGTGGTAACAACATATACTTTCGAAATGATATAAAGAAAATAGGGATATTTTTCTCTCAAAAGGTTCATACTACTAAAAGTGTATCCCGTCTGTAATGGGTTAAAAGAATTTGTCAGTTTCGTACTAGATCTGTGGCTAAATGAATTGATGATTCGCACGTGCAAGCTTCGATATCACCTCCAATGTAGTAAAGGAAACCTTGCGATTAATGTGAGCAGCATAGTCCCCAGATCACATTCACCCAAAATAATTAGCAAAATAATTAACAAAATGATTTTCAAAATGATTAACAAATGATTTGCAAAATGATTAACAAAATGATTTGAAAAGTGATTAACAAAAATGATTGGCAAAGTGATTAACAAAATGATTAGCAAAATGATTAACAAAATGATTAAAAATGATTAGCAAAATGATTAACAAAATGATTGGCAAAATGATTAGCAAAATGATAAGGTTCTAATCCAACTGAGTGAAATGCAACAAGAGCAAAATCTGCACTTGTTGCAAATGTCGTAACCTTACGACATTTGCAAAAATTGTAGATTTTGCTCTTTTTGCAATTCACGCAGTAGGAGTTGAATCTAATCATTTTGCTAATGGCAGTTAGCATACTTCAGAGGGATGAGCCGTTGTGTAGGGGATATGTCATTGGAATTCAATATAGGAATGAATGGCCTTTTTGTGGAATTTATCGGGGTATAAACTTGGAAAAGTCGCGGGAATACTGGACGAAGGCCGGAAGGCCTCGTCCAGTATTCCCGCGACTTTTCCAAGTTTATATCCCCGATAAATTCCACAAAAAAGGCCATTCATTCCTTATATTTCCAGCATTTGAAATAAATTCATCAAGAAAATGTGTTTATTTTCCGTTTTCTTTAAGAATTATTTTAACTGCGCCTCACGGTTACGGAAAGTAGTTCGGCATGGGAGTTTACTGGGATATAAATTTTGGACGGAGACTTGCTACGGGCCAATCAAATGTTAGGGAATTGTGTAAATATTTTTGTGCTGGAATTATTACCCGAGGTTGTTAGTTCAGTCCTCACCCTATATGCATGAAAAATACGTACATTGTATTTCCATCCCACTGGTCTGTTGGATGAGACTTTAAACTGTGGTCCTGTCTCTGTATCACCTTAGCTGTTGCTGACACCTGTAGCCGATTTCATCAAAATTGCAAAGTATACTTATCTAGCAAAGTATACTTTGAGGGAGTAATCATTTATTTTTTCCGAAATGCATTATTTCATATAGAACTAAAGACTACAGATATTTGATGATTAAAAGTATGCAGAATTATTATACTGAATTTATTACATTATCACAGCCGAAATGGCTGTGATAATGTAATAAATTCAGTATAATAAAAATTAATAAATTTATCCTTCAATTGAAAATTTCTCCCGCAAAGTATACTTTGCTAGATAAGTATACTTTGCAATGTTGGTGAAATAGGCTACAGGTCTGTAGCCAGGGGGGTCGGAGCGGTCGGACGACCCCCCCCCGCCCAGCCTCGAGGTTCACTTTTTTAGCCTTGAGGTCCACTTTTTTAAACCCCCATAGATACTTCAGACCCCATTGAGCCTTCGAAACGACCCCCCCTTCAAACAGGTAGATACTTCAGACCCCTTGAGCCTTCGAAACGACCCCCCCACTTCAAACAGGTCTGGCTACGGGCCTGGACACGTTAAACCTATCACTTTATTTTTGTTGGCCTACTTCAGTGTGACCAGCATAGACCCTGTGCTATGCTGGTCGCATTTGTTTAAAGTCCCTTTTCTCAACCAGGCATCCATTTACGCGAATTAGACAAGTCGTAGAGCATTTCAATTCAATTTCGTCACCAGGGTACAAAAGGGATAATTGCATGTATATGTGGCTGTGACTGGAGAAATGGGGCTTATTGCATTTGTGACCAGTGTAGCTGCTGACTGTATAGAACGATACATATTGATTGTTAGAAGTATGACGGGTGTTTCATTGATGGAATAGCGAACAGTGCAGATCCTGATCAGATTGTGCGAATGCACAGGCTGATCTGGATCTACACTGGTCGCAAATCACATAAGCCCCATTTCTCCAGTTTTCTAACCCAAAAAATGCCCTCAGAGAGCCCAACTTCATTGTACAACTCTCCAGTCTGAGCAGAATCACTGAATGTGACATGCCTCACATTTATTCTATATATAAAAGGATGGATTTTCTGATGTATTTTCTGCTGAATTTAATTCTTAGGTTTCCGCTGGAGCCGTTATCTGATTACACCTAACTGAAGGCGAAGGCGTTTTAAATTACATTGGTTACATTGCCGGATTGAAATGTCCGGGAAATTTATGGCTTATGTATTAATATAGTGTACGTAGGTGGGAAAAGGCACAGCCTAAAAATTAAATACATAGAGGATATTCATATTTTTGAGTGATGTGGAATGTCCATATTTCACAAGTGCCGTTAGGCACTTGTGAAATATGGACATTTCACACCATGAGATGAACATATATGTCGTATTCGTTGCAAACATATGAATATTCTAATTATTATATACCGCTCCATGGAAATTAGCAGTTTTTAGACTGTATACGGTAATGAATGTGTATTTGTAGCCTATTTGCAGTCCGGCACTGCAGGTGCGTGTTATGAATATAGATAGCGGAAGTAGTCGTATTTTCACCGGAATATGTTTATTTCATCGATGAGAACATATGACTTTTATTTACATCGTATAACTATGTATTTCATGGGTAGGTATATAATAAAGTGTGCCATTGTGGTTAGCGAATATTTGTAAGGCCATACAAAAGTACTTTGGTTCTCAAATATCGCCACATCAGAAAAATCCCTGCGCATCGAGCATTTATCTGCATGGAGAAATAAAAGTGTACTATAAAATGGCCACATGATTAATCAAAAACACTAACATGCAAAAATATGTTAAATCCAATCATGTCTGATGATGACGCGAATCTTCTGTCTGTAACGCTGGGGGCCCAGCCTTACAGACAGAAGGTTTGGGTTAGTCTGATGAAAAACTGGTTATTTTACACGCCTTCCCGTGTCACATTCCACAAGCCCTGTGTCTGCATTAAATAACCCTTTGACCCCTAAGTAACTGGAATGGATTTTCATATGTTAATTTTGCTACTAATCCAATCGTCACAAAATGTTTTTCAGATTAGTCTAATTATGAAAAGGGGGTGTTTTTGTTCTCAAAACTATGATATTTTTTTTAAATATATCGTCATATACATGTATCTTCAATTAAACCACTTTACCCAGGGCCATGTTGGAATTTATTTGTTATACAGGGGACCAAAAGTGTCTAATTTAATTTAGATGGGTTTCAAGGCAATGTATGTAATTGTCCTGTCTGTTTATAACAGAAAGTGACAAAAAGTGGCCATCGAGTGCTTAATTACAGTGGAACCTCTCTAAACCGGACACCCTGAGGGCCTCCCAGGGTGTCCGGTTTAGAGAGGTTCCACTGTAGTATTTTTTCAAAAATTCCTGATATGCCCCTTTAAAGGTACATGCCCACTCAGTAGGCACAATATGTTCTTTATATGAATTAAATAAGTGTATAATTGTGTCACTATTCAACCAGTTCTAAAAATTACGAGTGCCTGCTATACAGATATAATCATTTAGTAATATGTATTTTACTGATAGTGACGCACGGTGGTATCAGGCTATTTTCATATGCAAATGTGGATGTTTTTATTTTATTTATACTAATTAAATGCGTCACCTGAACAAATAATATTTTCTACAGATTATAAAGTATGATCATTGTACATCAAAAAATAAATATAGTGAATAAAAAGTAATGTCCGTTAAAATTTGAAGGAAACACGATTATCGCCCCTGATATCAGTGTGGAAATTTTACGTCTGATATAAAATGCATAATAATGCCAATCAATGCGTGGGCTAATGGTGAATAAATGTTTATTTTGCTAGAAAATGCCTCAGATAATGTCTGATATACAGAACAGTTTGTGCCTACTGAGTGGGCATGTACCTTTAAGGCCTGTCTGGTTGAGAATGTTTATCTACCAGTACAGTCGAACCAACTGCACCCATGTAAACTTAACCCTTCCTACGCTGTTGACAAAAATTGCCGTCTGCTGTTTTTCATTTTTGCTTTAATTCTCAACAAAAACTGGTTTTGACAGCACATGAGAATAGTCTCCACTGGAAACGATTCTCATGTGCTGTCAAAACCCGTTTTTTGTCGAGAAATATTGAAAATAAAACGTTTCCAGCAGACGACAACATTTAATTCAGCGTAGTAAGGGTTAAGGACTAAAATGTAATTCAACATTTCTTTAGATCTAATTGAGATATAGCTCAGCGAAATACGAAAACACCTTTCAGACCGAATCAACTTTTATATCAATAGTTTAACATGATTACATTTTATGCAATATGTCAAGGCCTCTCATAATCATAGTAGACTTCAACTGTTATCAAAAGGTGAACAAATGAACCATTTGATTAACTCTTTGCATGCTAGCAGCGAAAATATCTATCGCCAAACGAATTAGGAGTATATGTTTTATTTCTCTCTGTAAATATGTCTCGAAATTTCATTAGAATTGTGTCCTCCGGACACAATTCTAATGAAATTCCAAGACATATTCATGACATTTATAAGGAGAAATAAAAGAAAATATAATGAATTGTCATCTGCTATTTTTAACTATTTATAGCCCACACATTTCCCAGCATGCAAAGAGTTAATACAGTAGCTTACAATAGTACATGAGTGATGGTTTAGTATGATATATATATATATGGGCCGCGCTTTGTGAAAACGTCGTGAAAGGCTGAAAATGACGTCGCAAAGTTACGCTTAAATTTACCAACGTCACATCGGATTTTGACACTTGAAATAGTTGCGTCATTGCAATAAATTGACTTTGTCCTATTTATAACCGTACACTTTACTATTTGTGGCTCACAAACATTTTAATGCTGGATACGCATAGCAGAATTTTTCAGTTGTTTCCATAGTGGTTCAGACAGTTGTCTATTTTTTCGGTTTCCTTCAAGGAAACACGTAGTGATTTTGTCGATTATTTTTTATAATATATGGGCAACTTGGGCCCTGACATTTGAAACTAAATAACCATATAACCGGTAATTTTTAGATAACACCATCACAGAATCAGTATTATGTAACAAATAGAACTGGGCACAGGGCTTAATTCGTTTAATTTACTGCAGTGTTTCGCCTGTCGAATGTTTCAAAAGTCAACATAAAAATACGATTTGGAAATTTTCAGAATGTATAGTAATTTTACTAGTATATTTGCAATCATTGCAGACACTGATCAGACTGCACAGATGCACAGGTCTCCAACATTTACACATTTAAGAAGTCCGACTCTGACAGATTGTTGTTAATTTTCTTACATTGTACTAAATAATGCATGTCTGCGTGCTTTGTTTGTTATCAAAGGGCCTTTCTAGTCGGAGGTGTGTAAATAATATAAAGCAAACGCACATGCACACCTTAAACGCGTCTAAATTCAAATGAGCCGCTTCGAACAATAGACGCAGGGTGTGGAGCGTCATTTCAACAAAATCAATGTTGTGACAAATTTAGTGTGTAAATCACTGACTGTGTTATAGTGTGCAGTTATGCAAAATACATGTACGTACGCCACGGTGCTTTTCAGGGGCGGATCCAGGATTTCAGGTTAGGGTGGGGGGGGGGGGTGGGCGGGACTTGTTAATTGAAATACATGTAGTTTACTAGCACCATTTGTTCGTCGACCAAGTGGAGCTGGGGAGACGGCTAGGTATGTCCTCCGGAATCTGTTTGATATTTACACCCCATTTTGCTGCGTTATGGCACATTTTAGAGCAAAAATATCTTTACTCGCCAAATTTTAGGGGTGGGGGTTTGGGGGATGCCGGGGTTTCCCCTACGTGAATCCGCCCTTGTTTTTAGCATGGCTGTTTCTTTGTTTACAAAGGCGCTGAATGTACTTTTTCTGAAACACAACAAAACTGAATTGCACATTTCATTTTCAAATTAATTAATTATTCCCGACGAGAGAATATACTGCCGGTATTTTTATCATCTCCACATTTTCCCGGCAGTGGCGGTGGTGGCCAGTCGAGGGAGTGGGGGTCAGCGCAGCATTTTCCCATAGACCTGCTACCTGCTAGTACGGGGTACATGTACATTAGCCCGTCCGCCAGTCATATTGGCTACACAGGAAAATGTTCTTCCCGCTTTCTGAGATGTAAATTTAATTCCGAGAGTTGGGGAATGGACAGTCGATTTTTATTTTGTTTAAAAATGCCCGGGGGTGTCCGACTACCCTCTAGACCCCATCGGGCGCTGAAGTCATTGATATGTGCAGTCATAGGCCTATCCAAATTCTGGTCATTCATTTCTACAGAAATAAAATGCATTTGTTTCAATCACCGATACAATTTGCATATAATTTACAATTTCCATATAATTTTGCGTGATTCACATGGTGCTACAAAAAGTGAGAAAAACAAAAACTATTAAACATAATTGCATTTTCTTTTCAGAATATTGTTTTTGAAAGGTGTCCGCATCAGAAAATGTAAAAAAATGCAAATCGAAAATTTTGTCATTAAGGCCGGTTTTCACAGGCCCATATATTTTTATATATTTAAATTAATGTTGAGACGCATTACGGGCCATTAAATATCAGAAAAATTGACATTCGAAAAAATATATTTTAACCCTTAGACCGCTGTCTTATTTTTTTGTCGTCTGCTGTTTATTTTCTATTTTCCTTTTTTATCATCAAAAACATGCACTTTATAATAATTTACAACATGCGTTGACAGCACTCAAACCATGTTTTTATTGAGATATAAGGTAAGATATAAAAGCAACAGCAGACGACAATTGTTGTGAGTAGCGGTCTAAGGGTTAATCTATATCTATATAATTATATTATATTTGTAGTATGTCTGAGTGCAAGTAAACTTTGTAGGACTACAATGTTTGTAAGTGCAAAATTATGATAGTCTGTAAATTTCACATTAACACTGTTTTCTTGTAAACAATTATTGGATTTACATTTATTGAGCATAGGCTGCGTATGCAGCCTATGCTCAATACATGTAAATCCATCAATTGAAATTTCCTGACGATCCTAAATTTTCACTTACGAACATTTTAGTCGTACAAAGTTTAGTGAAACGCCCTCCTGGTTTGGCTCTCAGGTACATCATTGGCTTTCTTGTATATGGAATCAGGCTATACCTCTTACAAGAGTAATACGATTATTCCTAATCCTATTACTCATTAGGGGAACGGGCCAAGCGACTTGTATCGTATGTACCTGGCACCAGATCTGGTTATTCTCATTTCAGGGCTGAATATTTTTTTTTTTAGGTAATTATTCTGTTGCGATTTCCCCCCTAATGCAGCAGGTTAAATACAGGATCGAACCCGTTGGCCCTGCCTTAAATTAACTTAGCTGTTGATAGGCCATTAAACACCAATAAATCAAATCAAGTACCCTGACACCCTGGAGGAATCAAAGAAAGTAATCAGTAACTTGATACCAATGAATGAATCAATCAATCAACCAATCAATCAAGAAGGAAACAATCAAAGGATCAATCCGTTGATAGAGCAAACTGAACAAACAAACAAACAATATAATGAACGGATGAACTAATGAACAAAAGATGTTCGTCTGTTAGTTCTTCTGATTGTTCATTTATTCAATCAATCAGTCCCCACCTCCATTATTCCAGTGCCCTGACTGACCCTGGATGAGAAGGCAAACATGATACCAACCGACCGACCGACCCGACCGACCGACCGACCGACCGACCGACCAACCAATCAACCAACCAACCAACCAATAAACCAGTCACAGAAGAAGAAGAAGTAAACAGTCATGAATGAACAAACTGAACAAATAAACAAACAATATAACGAAGTAATAAACCAACGTGCGCACAAATGAATAAACAAACAAATGAACGAACGAACAAATGATCGTTTGTTCGTTCATTCATTCTTGTGTTCGTTCGTTCAATCAATCAGTCCCCACCATTATTTCCAGTGCCCTGACCCTGGAAGATGAGAAGAAGGCCATCAGTAACCTGATATCGGGGTTCGTGCGGCAGATATCGTTCGGTCGTGACTTCGAGCAGCAGTTGAGCTTCTTCGTAGAGGCTCGGGCATCTTTCTCCAACCTCGACATAGTGCTTGTACAGCTCATACAGGTAGGCGGGTACAACTTGGTGTGCAGGCCCGTACGCAGGAATTATTTTAGTGTGGTGCGTTATCGACGGTGCGAAGGGCTAAACATTGTTTTTGCACATCCACGGACAGACCTCGGTAGATTAACCCTTTCACCCCTAAGTAACTGGAATGGATTTTGATTTGTTAATTTTGCAACCAATCTAAATCATCGCAAAAAGATTTTCAGACCAGTCCATTTATGAACATGGAGTGTTTTTGTTCTCAAAATTATGAACATTACTTGCAAAAAATGCAGATCCTGATGAGACGGCTCGTCACGAGCCGGCTCATCTGGATCTACACTTTTTGCCAATACCACTATACTGGCCTGTGGTGTTGGAACGGGTTAAGGGGGTGTGTACACACCCGTCGCACCCCCTCTGCATACGGGCCTGGTGTGCATGCTTTTATGAAGCCGCCCTCCCTTCCCCTACCCTCCTCTACCCCATTAGTTGCAAATTAAAATTAATTCTGTGGCTACATATTATTCTATTATTTATTTCTCAAAACAGTGCAGTAAGCCTCTGTAATTTTATTTGCATGATGAAAAATCTCTTGCAAAAATATTGAATGTTAAGAATTTGGTGAGTTCAAAAAGCAATAACAATTTTGTGGTACCTTTATCATGCTGCAGAAAACAATAAACATACCACAAATATAACATATTTTTCTTATTTTTCATGGAAACACATCTTTATATTTCATTAGAAGGAGACAATTCTAATGAAATTTCAAGATATGTTTTCATTTCGAAGCAAACTAATTAAATAATTGCTGTCTGTTGATGTGTAAACAGTAGTGTGATTCTATTTTACACAATTAAACTTTTGAAATACCCAATTGCTTCAGAAATGATGATGTGAAAATACTCAATTACTAATTCCTTATCTGGAGCCCTGATTCCATAACTTTAGTATATCTATGCTACCGATTGGTACTAAATCCTCATTTTTATGCAGCCAACAGAGGCATTTGTGTACCAGGACTCCAGATAAGGAATTAGTAATTGAGTATTGTCACTCCATCATTTCTGAAGCAATTGGGTATTTCAAAATTTTAATTGTGTAAAATAGAATGACACTAATGTTTACACTGCTTCTAAATGAAAACACATTTTGGTATTTCATTAGAATTGTCTCCTTGGAGACAATTCTAATGAAATACCAAGATGTGTTTTCATGGAAAAATAAGAAAATATGCTATATTTGTGGTCTGTTTCTTGTTTTCTGTAGCATGATAAAGATTTGTTTTGCTTTTTGATACTCACTACTTCTGATTTCAATTGGGTTTTTGGCAATTTTAATTGGGTATTTACGCAAATACACACCTTATCTGGAGCTCTGGTGTACTGACATAGATTTTTATGTACTCTCCAAAAACCTGCCACCCTGTCTGTCTGTTTGTTTGTCCTTCTGTTCATCTGACTGTGTGAGACTTTGGCTACCTACTATCTCTGTTACCGTATTTAAAGTCAGATTGGTCGGAAAACTGCATTTGTCACCTTTATCCATCATCCTATAGCCCAGCCCACAGGTGGAAGACTCAGACCTATGACACCAACATAATGAGTCTTCCACCTGTGGGCCCAGCCTTGTGGCCTCAAGGTAGTCAAATGACTTAGAAACTTGCGTTAAACCGTTTAGATGTACATTCATCAGTGCTACTAATTTTTTGTGTTGCTTTATTTTGTGATTTTACTGCACTAATTTGTTTGCTATATACTGGATTGGTATATTTTATGTTTTCAGAGTGTCAACAACTTATCCATAGAAACGAGAAGAGTTGTCAAGGGAAACCATTCCAGAAAAACAGCTAATTTTGTCCGGGTAATAAAATTTTGATTGTTTTATTTGGTCAGCAATTGTACAAGATAATTTTGTCAGGATAACACAATGTTGGTGGTTTTATTTGGGCAACACTCATACAAAACCATGCATATTGCCTTTGCAAACAGTGAAGACCCTGGTCAAATGCGCAGTTTGACCAGGGTCTATACTGTTTAGGTTGATGAGCAAGATCCATTAACCCTTTCCCTGTTTTGCGATATTTCGACTCTTCCAAATCGAAAACATCTGAATAAAGAACCAAATGCTGGGTCAAATGATGGTTAAATTATCTGATAGTGTAGAAAACATTGTGGGAAAAGGAGAAATTGCTTGTTACAAGCAATTTCTCCTTTTCCCACAATGTTTTCAAAAGACATCTTCTGCAGAGGCGTGAAAAGTCGTCTCTATCAGGGAAAGGGTTAATTATTATCCCCTCATTGATAGGCAAGAGGGGACATAGCGTTAGTCCATGTACGTACGTGAGCGTTTACATTAGTAACATCTTTCATTTTTCAATAATTCATGAACCGCTTTACAGATGTTGATAATAGTTTGCCACAATGTGTGTCTAGGGATGGTGCTTTGTTTTGCATACAGCCCATTTCCGACCACACAAAGTCAAGGCCACTGATGACTTACGTTCACCTTGTTTGTAAGGCAAAAATGTTAAAAGTTTTTTTTGTTTTTTTTTATCAGGCTGCTATCGAGGAGATTAGCTTAGTGATAACAATGCCCTTGTTCATTATAGGAATGAATGGCCTTTTTGTGGAATTTATCGGGGTATAAACTTGGAAAAGTCGCGGGAATACTGGACGAATGGTCAATTACAATCTTGGATAATTTGACTAAAATTCTATTCACTCATTTATTATTTGCCTAAAATTACGATCATGGATACTTTGCATTGCATTCATTGAAAATTTGCCGTAACTTACATTCATCAACAATTTTGCCTAGTATTAAAATAATTGATAATTTTCCAAAAATTTCAATCATTGTGTTTATTTGTCTAAACTTACATGCATTGATAATTTGTCTAAAGATATATTCATTATGGGAAATGAAATGGCCTTTTGTGGAATTTATCGGGGTACCTTTATAAAACTTGGAAAAGTCGCGGGAATACTGGACGAAGGCCGGAAGGCCTCGTCCAGTATTCCCGCGACTTTTCCAAGTTTATATCCCCGATAAATTCCACAAAAAGGCCATTCATTCCTTATAATTCAAGCATTTGAACTAAATTCATCAAGAAAATGTGTTTATTTTCCGTTTTCTTAAGAATTATTTTAACTGCGCCTGATGGTTACGGAAAGTAGTTCAGCGTGGGAGTTTACTGGGATATAAATTTTGGACTGAGACTTGCTATGGACCAATCAAATGTTAGGGAATTGTGTAAATATTATTGTGCTGGAATTATTGAGCAATAGTGATTACTATACTGTCAGTATGTATGTGTAGTCAACATCAGGCTGAATTCATCATTACCAATGATTGCCATCCATCCATCCGTCCATGTACATTTATGTTGAAAAATTGGTTAGAGTTTCTCCATCATGTAATATCTTCAATAATATTTGAATGATTGCATTAATATTTTGACAGTTCATTCACCTGAACATGTCTGACACACTCGCACCACCAATTATCTGACCTTGACCTTGTGACCTTCGAAATAATGGTGCTGAAACACTTATTCTTACGTCAAAAAGTTTATAAGGGTTTCTCCATCATGTACTATCTTCGATTTTACTTGAAGAATTGCTTTAATATTTGGACAGTTCATTCACATGCACATGTGTGACACACTAACACCACCAATGACATGAACTTGACTTTTGTGACCTTCAAAATGGTGCTGAAACACTTAGCCATTTTGTTACGTAGAAAAGTTTGTAAGAGTTTCTCCATTATGTAATATGTTCAAAATGATGCTGAAACACTGATCAATGGATGAGTGAATGAATCAATCGTCAAGTTATTAATTAAGTAATCACTAAAGCTCAAGCGATAAGTGACTGAACCAACCAACCAACCAAAACCAACCAAAACCAACCAAAACCAACCAACCAACCAACCAACCAACCAACCAACCAACCAACCAACCAACCAACCAACCAACCAACCAACCAACCAACCAACCAACCAACCAACCAACCAACCAACCAACCCCAACCAACCAACCAACCAACCAAACCAACCAACCAACCAACCAAACCAACCAACCAACCAACCAACCTACCAAAACCAACCAACCAACCAACCTCCAACCACCAACCAACCAACCAACCAACCAACCAACCAACCAACCAAAACCAACCAACCAACCAACCAACCAACCAACCAACCAACCAACCAACCAACCATGAGTTAGATGTGGAAATATTACTGTTGTTATTTGTGGTTGTGACTGGAGAATTTGGGCTTATGGCTTTTGCGACCAGTGTAGATCCAGATCAGCCTGTGCATCCGCCATGTATATTGCCGTTACAACTAGTGAAGACCCTAGCAAAGTCTAACTATAGTCTACACTGTTCGCAAAAACTGTCAGCGACATCCGTTATGCCCTCATTGTTCAATATTCATTACTGTCAGTTTTAACTGCACGTTTTCCGCTTTATAAGCAACAGGTTGCACTATATCACTACACCACGCTACACAGTAAAATTGTGTGTAATAGCATTTACACTTTGTGCACTAAAATATAGAAAAAAGGTTCAAATTTAAGATCGTCTGTAAATTTCAATTTTTGGATTTACATTTATTGAGCATAGGCTGCATATGCTCAATAAATGTAAATCCAATAATTGTTTACAAGAAAACAGTGTTAATGTGAAATTTACAGACTATCATAAGTTTGCACTTACGAACATTTTAGTCGTAAGAAGTTTAGTGAAATGGACCCCTGGATCTATAACTGTATGTTTTCCGCTTAAAAGGCAACATGTTGCACTATATCGCTACACCACGCTACACAGTAAACATGTACTTAATAGCATTTACATTTCGCACACTAAAATATAGAAAAAACCTACAGGGCGTTGTCATTCATACTTCGCTATATTGTCATTGAGAGACAATTCTACAATATCACACAAAAATATTACCATAAACTTACCTAATAAAGTGTGTATTAGCATAATTCTTGGGTCACTCTCCACGAAGTAGAAAGTAAATAAAGAACGCTTCAAATGCACAATTGGAAAGACTACTCTGTCATAACGTTTATGTAATGAAATGTAATTAGAGTTATGTTGAGAATTATGTCAGTGTATTCATTGTTGCCAACAATTTACATCTGGGTTTCACCAATCTTCCAATAAATTGAACGGCCGAGCTACCAATGCGATCACTCAACCACTCAATCAATCAGTGTTTGATCATGCTACTTGCAGGCGTGTGCCGCATACTGCTTCATCACCGTGCCATCGCTACAGTCCGTGTTCTCACAGCTACAGCTGTATCTACTATCGGGACAGGTGGCGCTGCTCAACCAGTGTTACAGTCAAGGTCAGTCCGTGTCTATAGTGATTTTCCCTGCCTAATTTAGCCACAGGTTGAAGTAACGGACCGAGGTCTATAAATACATTAAATATGCCTAAAAGCATCAATAAACAGAACAAAAAATAAGCTAAAAAAATGTTTCATGTTTTCACGTGCGTAAATGAAAATTGGGACGTATTATGGTACATTGTATATTGAAAGTATGAACACTCATCAAGGCCAGTGCTATCGCAGCACATTTTTCAAATTCAAACTCAAAATCAGGCAGTTTGATTGGTCGAGACTGAGCTTTCTCAGTCTCGACCAATCAAACTGCCTGATTTTGAGTTTGAAATTTGGAGAACATGCTGATATACAGGAGTACTGGAAATACGTGTTTGGCTCACGTTTGGACCACAGGTGTTTGAACAGATGGTCAGTATGTTTGGTGTTATATGGGTATTTTGGTGAATTTTGTGTAGATTTCGGTGGATTTCGTTGGTTTTGGGTAATTTACATAGTTTTGTGCAACTACTAATGCTCAAACATTACACACGACAGAAATCGTCAATTATCTACACATAACATTCCGAGCACCGTTCCAAATTTTTGGACCCATTTTATACTGTCAAAATACCCACAAAGGAATGAAAGATTTTTCAATATTTGGCCAATAAAGTATCAAATATGCGTTGCTTTCAGACCGATTATATCATCAATTATCAACCACGAACTCCAAATTCAGGTTCTATCGATTCAGGAGACATACATCAATTTGCTAATGCCGATAGAATATGTGAACTGCACTGATCTGTTCCTACATTTAAGACATTAAACTGACAACTCTTGCATTGTTATCGGTTAAAAACGTACGCGGGTCATAGCTCACTTTCACACTTTTGTATTACCATACATATGCGTGTAACTCGCGTAAATTGTATATTTGCAACACTGCACCCAAACCACCAGATATACCGAAATAGCCCATAAAACACCGAAATATTAACCGTTCTTCAAGAAGCTGTGGTTTGGACCACGTTCACTACTGGTTTCCAAGTTGAACACAAACCCACATGCTATACATGTACAGGGATTCCGCTGGGGAAAATAAAAAAATCGCCACTTCAAAAAAACTAAAACAATTGGCGATAAAAAATGACAATTTTCGAGAAAAAAAAACAATTTCTTTTTTTTTTCAGTTTTTTTTTCGAAAATTGTCATTTTATAAAAAATGATATCAAATGACAATTTTCGAAAAAAAAACAATTTATTTTTTTTAAAGTTTTTTTCTCGAAAATTGTCATTTTTTATCAAATTTGTTATCGCCAATTGTTTATTTTTATCGTCAATTGCGAAAGTGGCGATCGCCAGCGGAATCCCTGCATGTATATACTGCTCATTTTGTAAGTGCACACGAAACTACATCATCACCTGCCTGTTGTACCAAGCAACCAACCAATCGTTCAACCATTGTTTCAGCGGATGCCTTCTTCAAGGCGGCCATATCGGAGATATCGAACATGCCGCGATTGATGGAGCTGGACGGTAAACACAGGTCGTCCGAGCCTTTCTTCGTTGACTATGTCAACAAATTTCTATCTACGCTGTTAGTCGTGCCAGTATGTATTAAGATGAGGCACGCCATGGGATTTTGTACCATGGGACATCTGCTTAATTTGATTAAATAAGTTTACAAAATTTACAATATTTTTCATAAATTAAGTAAAAAATTGACACCATTTTCAGAGTAAATGTGGAGTATAATTCCGCATGTACTCTGAAATGAAAATTCTGTCAACTTTTGACGCCATTTACGGAAAATATTGTAAATTTGGTAAACGTATTTCATGAAATTACGCAAATGTCTGAAGGTGTAAAATCCCATGACGTGTCTCAAATGAACAGGGATGAAAATGAACTGTATTTTAAAACGTGGAAAAAAACATATTGCCGGTATGCGAACACACAGGTTGAAGTAACGGACCGAGGTCTATAAATACATTAAATATGCATAAAAGCATCAATAAATGAAGAAAGAAAATAAGCTAAAAAAAAAATGTTTTTATCCACTCCATATACAATCTACTCCATTATGGAGTATATGGAGGGGGTAAACAAAAATGTTTAGCTTATTTTCTTTCTTCTTTTATTGATGCTTTTAGGCATATTTAATGTATTTATAGACCTCGGTCCGTTACTTCAACCTTTGTGCGAACATAGATCTTCCGAGCTTTTCTTGGTCGACTATGTCCACAACGTCCTATCTACGCTGTTAGTTGTGCCGGTACATATGAGGCATGTTCAAAAAAGGCACTGGACAAGTCCTGAATTTCTTTCATTTTTAAATCGGATCAGGGGCCTATTTCATCAACATTGCAAAGTATACTTTCCTAGCAAAGTATACTTTGAGGGAGAAATTTTCAATTTTAGAATAAATTTATTAATTTTTATTATACTGAATTTATTACATTATCACAGCCAATTTTGGCTGTGATAATGTAATAAATTCAGTATAATAATTCTGCATAGTTTTAATCATCAAATATATGCAATCGTTAGTTCTGCATGAAATAATGCATTTCGGAAAAATCAATGATTGCTCCCTCAAAGTATGCTTTGCAATTTTGATGAATTCGGCTACAGGGCTGAATATAATATTTCTTATGTAAATATTCAGTTCTGATTTTGCCGTCCAATTTATATGCGAGGGTACATTCAAACAGACGTTTGCATGCGAAAGGGCGTATCAAGCAATAAGATAGTTATACTTTCACATATTGAATTTTTAATAAAGTACTTTCTTTGCTTGCTCGAAATTAATTTATTAACATTCAATATATGAACTATAACTATGACTTATTGCCTATCCAATTTTTCCATGATATTAATTTTAGACAAATTGTCCATGATTGTCATTTGAGAGACCAATTCTCAATAATTCCAGCACAAAAATATTTACACAATTCCCTAACATTTGATTGGCCCGTAGCAAGTCTCAGTCCAAAATTTATATCCCAGTAAACTCCCACGCCGAACTACTTTCCGTATTAAACCGTGAAGCGCAGTTAAAATAATTCTTAAGAAAACGGAAAATAAACACATTTTCTTGATAAATTTATTTCAAATGCTGGAATTATAAGGAATGAATGGCCTTTTTGTGGAATTTATCGGGGATATAAACTTGGAAAAGTCGCGGGAATACTGGACGAGGCCTTCCGGCCTTCGTCCAGTATTCCCGCGACTTTTCCAAGTTTATAAATGTACCCCGATAAATTCCACAAAAAGGCCATTCATTCCCATAATGAATATATCTTTAGACAAATTATCAATGCATGTAAGTTTAGACAAATTAACAATGATTGAAATTTTTGGAAAATTATCAATTATTTTAATACTAGGCAAAATTGTTGATGAATGTAAGTTACGGCAAATTTTCAATGAATGCAATGCAAAGTATCCATGATCGTAATTTTAGGCAAATAATAAATGAGTGAATAGAATTTTAGTCAAATTATCCAAGATTGTAATTGACCATTCCCAATGTAGGACAACCCAGACTCTGGCGTGCTATACCTGCTACGGGGGATGTTGAACGTCCTACAAAACTACTCGTGGGAGGCGAACAGCGACGCGAAGGTCGTCATATACACCAACGTACTCGCCATGCTGTCTGCCTCAGCCCAGGAGACGTATCCATACCATGTACACACAGGTAGTACTTGTCTACTGTCTGTTCCACGTTTAGGGATGGGTTGAGGCCGAGGGGTTAGAACACCAGTAGCCTATTTCACCAACATTGCAAAGTATACTTTTCTAGCAAAGTATACTTTGAGGGAGAAATTTTCAATTTTAGGATAAATTTATTATTTTTTATTGTACTGAATTTATTACATTTTGGCTGTGATAATGTAATAAATTCAGTATAATAATTCTGCATACTTTTAATCATCAAATATATGCAGTCGTTAGTTATATAATTATGAAATAATGCATTTCAGGAAAGATAAATGATTACTCCCTCAAAGTATACTTTGCTAGATATAAAGTATACTTTGCAATGTTGGTGAAATCGGCTACTGACTTCCAATCCGGAGGTTGTGGGTTCAAACCTCGCCTTGTTCATCAAAGATAATGTCATAGTACAGATATTTTTTCCCATTCACGGCACTAACCTACTATTCTCTATCTATTTTCCTTATTTCTGAACCAAAGTATATGTTGTGACCACTCATTTGAACCGTCTCGGCGAGACGGTTCAAATGAGTGGTCACAACATATACTTCTGATGAGAAATAAAGAAATTCTTGAGCCTTGCCGGATATTTTTTCCCATTCACGGCACTAACCTACTATTCTCTATTTCCGTCCCACTGGTCTGTTGTTTGAGACTTTAACTGTGTTTCCATCTCTATTTGACCTTAGCTGTTGCTGGGACGTTAAATCCTTTCACTTTCACTTTTTCTGTTCCATGTTTTGTTGCCGACGAACATTTGGCTATTAAACACATTAAATCTAAAAAATATTTAAATGTACCGTAATTAGTTTTTTTGTTATTGATGAAAAAGTACAATGTACTCGCAAAAAGGTCAAATTTGTTTATTAAATGAAAATCCATCAAATATTGATTTTATTGCAAAAAAAAAACACATTTTCATATAGGAATACTAACATGGGGCAAAAAGTAGCTGGAGCTTAACCAGGAGGGTCGAAAAATGAAGATTTTTGGATCTCTCCTCCGAAACTGGGTTTGATAGCTTGGAAATGATGTAACTAAGAAAACAAAAATAATATTCGCAATAAAATCAATATTTCTTGGAATTTCATAAAATAAAAAATAATTGGGGAGGTGACTTTCTTATTTATGAAAATATTTTACAGATTTAATGTGTTTAATAGCCAAAAGTATGTCGGCAGCAAACGTGGAACAGCTGGTAGCACTGTGATGTCAATGGGAGACAGTCTACAATTCCTTCTGTGTATAACCCTGTCAACACTACAGACCTCTTTAGCAGTGTTTGCCAATAGTGTAGATCCAGATGAGCTGGCTCGTAACGAGGATCTGCACTATTTTAGTAATTTTCATATTTTTTCAGATGAAAAAAAACCCAACCCCTTCTTATAAATGAATCATTTTGTGACAATTGGTTTGGTCTTTAAAAGATAGGAACGGACTCGCTGGATTGATATTAAATCAATAAATCATATCGAAATAACACGAATGTGGTAGATAACATCGCGAAAAAAACTTGTAGCTGTTTTTCAAATCGCCTGTAAGTCGCCATCTTGGATAGCCGTGACGTCACAGTGCGGGGCCGTGTACAAGCACATCATCTAATCGGTAAAATGGGAGCTTGTCAAAACGGCCCCGGGTCAAAACGATCCCAGTTAAACACAGCACCTATTTGACTAAAACATCCCCCAAGTTTTAATTAATATATAATCAGATTAATAAATTAACAAAATCGACCTCGTAATACGAATGTTGATACAATCAAACTATTCCATTTCTGTATATCTTGTCCACAAAGTCAAAACTTGTTGTTCACACCTTTACCCAGACGCGTGTTAAATGTCTACCATTAATAGTTAATCTAACTAAGCCATGCTTATTGTGCTTACAATCAGTGTAGACCCAGACTAGTCTGCACCCTGCGCTGTCTGATCAGCGTATGCTCTGTTAGTCATCCAATAGTCAAACAATCATTACAATCTGCAGTATAATACATTACTCACGAATTGTAACAATCGTATCCATGATAACGGATGATCTATTAATGCACTGGTGTGTTTTCTTATGTAACATACTGGAATTTTAGTAACAATTCTGTGGGAGATTTCCACCTAAAAAAAAATACCTATACTGGTCCATTAGGCCCAAAAAAATAATAGTTTGTTTCCACTAACACCTGGAAAAAAAATAGGGTAGGTAGGTAGGCGAAACTTTTTTTTTTCTCGAATTTTTTTTTCCATTCATGACACACTTTTTGTACTGGATATGTTAACCCTTACTACGCTGAATTAAATGTCGTCTGCTGGAAATGTTTTATTATCAATATTTCTCGACAAAAACTTGGTTTTGACAGCACATGAGAATCGTCTCCTGTGTGCTGTCAAAACCAGTTTTTTGTTAAGAATTAAAGCAAAAATGAAAAACAGCAGACGGCAATTTCCGTCAACAGCGTAGGAAGGGTTAACCCACTATGGGTTAGTGAAAATATACTGTTTTTATAAAAGAAAATACCGATATGACGAAAAAAAGTGTAGGGTCGGCGGGACAAAATAGGGTCGGTCGGGTTAGTGGAAACAAACCATTTTTTTTTTGCGCCTTACAAAACAGACAGGATCATGTTTGCAAGCAGCAAAATACAGAGTCTACAGTACGATACCGTACCATATAATGTCAAATGAATGGTGTAGCCCCTAATCATATTTTCTTTTATTTATTTGCTGAATATTGCTGAAATGAAAGTAAAAAGTAAATTTTGCCAAACCCAGAAGCAGGATCTACCTATTAAATGAAATATCTAATTCTTATGACACAGCAACAAGTGGTGTTTTCTCATGTGCTGTGTAAATGTGTTTTACGACCAGCAGAAACATCACTGGGGCTAAACTGGGGGACTACAATCTCTTTGAAATTCAGATGGCAGTATTTAAGTTGACACTCTTTGATGTGGAATATGGTTCACTATCTTACTAAACCTGACATATCGTCTTTGCCACCAGTATAGAGCTAGATCAGTTTGCAAAAGCAGCAGTCTGATAATGGTACGCACAATTTGCACAGTCTGATCAGGATCTGCACTGTTCACCTTTCTATCAATGAAACACGTGTCCTGCTTCTAAGCAATATGCATTGTTGCCAGGCTACAGAAGTGTGATATTTGATCAGGAGCTATACTGGTTACAATTCCCAAAACTCCATTTCTCCAATCACAGCCACAAATGTGCAGTCTCCATTCAACACCCCTGGTGGCAGGTACAAAACTGCGCGGTGACGTAGTATCACATGATTTTAATGGAGGCAGCCTAAAATCCCCATGGAGTGGAGAGTGGAAATTTAAAACCAAATATCTGTGGGATTATAATAAATACAAGTCAAGTAAAGCCACGATATGTCTTTAATATAGCTATATAATGCAAATGTATCGGTTTTGGGGAGTGTGTTATTCACCTTTAAGTTAACACTTCACATTCCATACCATATTTAGGGTTTAAATAGTTAAAAGATAAATGTAATTTTGCCATAACATTTTTGTTTTTTGTTTTTTTGTAACTGACTTATCTCTATGCGCAGTTGGATGGAAAATTCCATGTGAAATGTACATGCTCATCGCCCACATCAATCGGAAAACAAAATTGTTGTCATTAGTGTAAGTTCATTTTGGGCTTAGATTTACACATTTTTACTGATGCATGTTAGCTTGGCCACAACAAGGGGGTTTTATTGGCAAATAACACGTTTGCAAGGCAAACAACTGTTAGCTTAATAGACTGTTTCAATATTAAGGATTTAATACTTAATTGCACGAATACGGGTGTGGTGCATTCTGTTCAAAACATCACATACATAAGAGAAATGATTATTAGCGCGCCTTCCAAACGAAGGAGTGCTTATGCTATACCCCCAGTGTCGTAGTCAGCGTCTGTCTGTCCGCCGCCCGCCTGCCCGTTCGAGACCCGCAGACGAAGTGCAGAAGAGCTTATGGCATACCCCCGGCGTCGTCGGCGTCTCGTCGGCGTCGTCGGCGTCGTCGGCGTCGTCGGCGTCGTCGGCGTCGTCGGCGTCGTCGGCGTCGTCGTCGTCGGCGTCGGCGGCGGTCGGTCGGCGGTCGGCGGCGGAGTCGGCGGCGTCGGCGGCGTCGGCGTCCACAAACTTAACGATGGGGTAAATGTCTTATAACTTTTTCAGTTTCCTTTCATGGAACACCTTGTTATTTCATATATGCATTCCACAGATGACCCTCTATCATGCTGTAGCAAATCCATGACCCACCACCCAACCCTTACCCCAAGGTCAAGGTCACAAACTTAGCACATTCATAAACTTAATGTTGGGGTAAATGTCTTATAACATGTTTCCTTTCATGAAACGGCTTGATATTTCATACATGCATTCCTCAGATGACCCTCTATCATGCTGTAGCAAATCCATGACCCACCACCCAACCCTTACCCCAAGGTCAAGGTCACAAATTTAGCATGTTCATAAACTTAACGTTGGGGTAAATGTTGTGGAACTTCTGTTTCTTTACAGATCAACATCATAAACTTAACGTTGGAGTAAATGTCTTTTTATAACTTCTGTTTCTTTACAGGGAACACCTTGATTTTTCATGCATGCATGCATCTGATGATCCTCTATTGTGCTACAGCAAATCCACAACCCCCACCCCTTTCCCCAAGATCACGGACACAAACTTAGCACATTCATACATGCATTCATCATGTGAATAGCGATCATGCTGTAGAAAATCACTTAGTGCATTCATAAACTTAACGCATGCATTCATCTTAATATGCTATATCATGCTATAGCAAATCCATGACCCACCTTCCACCACTGACCCCAATGTCAAGGTCCACCGCACACCCCTTAACCCATGGTCAAGTTATATATTATTCATGTTTTTTATACAACTGTGCCAAGTTTGAGTGAAGCTGCCAACAGGCGAGCTTCGTTGTCTTCTGACAACTCTTGTTCAATAACCTATGAACCGCTTCACCGATTAACGGATTTTGATAATATTTGGCCACAATGTGTGTCTAGGGATGGTTCTTTGCATTGCATACGTCCCACGTCCGACCGCCGAAGGTCAATGTCACTGAGGACTTGTGTTCACCTTGCTGATAAGGCAAAAAGTGGATTAGCTTAGTGATAATGATGTCCTTGTTTTAACCCTTTCACCCCTAAATAACTGGGGGCCGTTTCACTAAACTTTGTAAGAATAAAATGTTTGTAAGTGCAAAATTATGATTATGTAAATTGCACATCAACACTGTTTTTTTGTAAACAATTATTGGATTTACATTTATTGAGCATAGGCTGCATATGCAGCCTATGCTCAATAAATGTAAATCCATCAATTGAAATTTCTAGACGATCCTAAATTTGCGCTTACGAACGTTTTAGTCGTAAGAAGTTTAGTGAAACGGGCCCCTGGAATGGATTTTGATATGTTAATTTTGCAACCAATTCAACCGTCACAAAATGGTTTTCAGACTAGTCCATTTTAATATGAAAAGGGGTATTTTTTTCTCTCAAAAAGTGCAGATCCTGATGAGACGGCTCGTTACAAGCCGGCTCATCTGGATCTGCGCTGTTTGCATAAACCGCTATACGTGGGCTTTCGGGTTCAAAGGGTATTTAACTTTCTTACCAAAATCTACACTGTTGTATTTTCTGTATGTTTTTCCGTGTCTGTATTTCAGTGGACGCCAATGACTCTATGTACGGATCAGACCCGAAGTATTTAGCCGAGGTAGAGAGTGTGTGTACAGCCTTGCTAGAAGAAATCCTCGCTCATCTACACTCACTGATCTCTGCAGGGGTATTGTTTATTCTTTTCTTCAGTCGGAGTTTGGAGGGTATACGTATGAAACAAGGCTATATGAATCGTTAAGGATGGATTTAGTGATAAATCCATCCGTTATGGTTCACATAGCCTCTCCAGGGGTAATTAGTTATCCCTTCATCGATAGCCAAGAGGGCATATAGCCTTAGTCGACGTACGTACTACGTATGTTAGTAACACCTTTCATTTTTCATTAACTTACGAACCGCTTCACCGATTTTGATAATATTTGGCCACAATGTGTGTGTTAAAGTTTGTTTTTGTTATCCCGATAGGCAAGAGGGGATAATGATATAGCATTAGTCCATGTATGTACGCACGTACATACATTAGTAACACCTTTCATTTTTCAATAGCTCATGAACCCCTTAACTGATTTTGATAATATTTGGCCACAATGTGTGTCTACATATTTTGCTTTGTTTTGCATACTATCCACGTCGGACCGCCCAAGGTCAAGATGACTGACGACTTATGTTCACCTTGTTTGTAAGGCAAATGCGTTAAAGTATTTTGTTTTTTTTTTCTGTGAAGGCTGCCAGCCAGGCAGTTCATTATTTTCTTCAGTGGAAGGTTGAAGGGTATACATATTTTCATGATAACTCCTTCCTAAACATTTTCACCCCTAAACAACTGGAATTAATTTTTATATGTTAATTTTCCGATCAATCCAATAGTTGCAAAATTATTTTCAGACTAGTCCATTTATGAAAAGTTTTTTTTTCTTTCTCTAAAAATATGAAAATTACTTGCAAAAAGTACACAACCTGACGAGACGGCTCGTTATGAGCCGCCTTATCTGTAACCTATTTCACCAACATTGCAAAGTATACTTTTCTATTTCCTTGCTCGGATCTGCTTCACATTTCACACACTCATTGCTCCAATGGACCTCTACCACCCTGTGACAAATTCACGTTCATGCCGCTCGCGCTAATCCCAGAGTCAAGGTCACAAGCCCACACACTTGGAAATTTGTACATATTTTAGGGGTACCTGGGCCCACGTGGGGGGTATTCCGTAAGCCTCGCTTACTGACCAATCTAGTTCTGCATACTTTTAATCATCAAATATATGCAGTGGTTAGTTCTATATGAAATAATGCATTTTGGGAAAAATAAATGATTACTCCCTCAAAGTATACTTTGGTAGATATAAAGTATACTTTGCAATGTTGGTGAAATAGGCTAATGGATCTACACTGTTTGCATACACTGCTATAGAGGGTTGTAGTGTTGAAAAGGTTGTGGATTCACATAACTTCTTTTCTTATGAAATCAGTAAATGGATTTTATAAATGATCATATTAAGGTCATCGCTCGTGTAATATATTACATGCTACCCAGTGATTTACCGTGATTCTGGAGAGATTTATTTCCTCAAAGAAAATATTTCCTCATAGACGGTCGCGAGACGTAATTGACGTCACGTTTTAACGACATTTCCAGCGAAGAAACAATTTGTACGCTAATGTTGAAATTGTCAATTTCGACCACGTTATAAGCGTTATGGCAAATTTCAATTTTTTCTAAGAGCATGCAATATACACTTTATTCCACTACCATTTTGAAATACCAGATTTTTTCCCCTTAACATCTGTAAATCCGACAAAGAAACTAGTGCTCCGCACTCATTTCTTTATCAGATTTCTAGATGTCTCGGGGAAATAAATCCGGTATTTCAAACTGGTAGTTGAATAAACTCTATATATTCATCCATTACATAGTTTGGCACACATTTTAAGAGCAAATTTCACATGTATAAATATACTATTTATTCCACTACCATTTTGAAATACCAGATTTATTTCCTGTGACATCTGTAAATCCAACAAAGAAACTGGTGCTCCGCATTTGTTTCTATATCGGATTTCCAGATGTCTATGCAAATAAATCCAGTTTTCAAAATGGTGGTTGAATAAATCTTCTGTTTATTCAACTCGTTGACTGATTTCATAAGAAATTTCTCTGTGATGGTGAAAATATAATAGCCATTAATTCTGCAGTTTGTTGTAACTGCAGTGTGAGAAGCGACAGAGCACGCTGGCCCTGATGTTGTTTACAGTGGTGGTAACCCATGGCGACATCGGTCAGTCCTCGCTACAGAGCCTTGCCACCAACTTGTGGGCACTCGCACTGCGACACGGTCACTCCGACCAGAAACAGATGGTCAGTGGTCAAGTATGGACATTGCTCAGAAATCCCATAGGAACTTTTTTTTCCAATCAGGTGCACATTTATGTTCAATGTTTTTGTCGAGCCCGTTTGCGGAAAGCGGTGTCCGTGCGTCCGTGCGTCCGTGCATCCGAAATCTGCGTTAAAGTTTTTAAATACCTTATATCTCTGCAGTCCTAAGTCACATTGACTTGAAACTTCATATGCTTATTAGTCATCATCCATATATTCATGCTGTATTCCACTCATGCGGCCCCTGTGCCCAAGGTCAAGGTCAAATGACTTAGAAGTTTGCGTTCCGAAATCTGCGTTAAAGTTTTTAAATACCTTATATCTCTGCAGTCCTAAGTCACATTGACTTGAAACTTTATATGCTTATTAGTCATCATCCATATGTTCATTCTGTGTCCCACTCATGCAGCCCCTGTGCTCCTATGTCAAGGTCAAATGACTTAGAAGTTTGCGTTAAAGTTTCTGTCAAAATTTGCGTTAAAGTTTTCACATACCTACTATTTCTGTAACCGCAAGTCAGATTTGCTTGAAACTTTGTATGCTTATTGGACGTCATCCATATAATCATTCTGTGTCCCACTCATGCGGCCCCTGTGCCCCAAGGTCAAGGCCAAATGACTTCGAAGTTTGCGTTATTATAAAATCTGCATTAAAGTTTTTACATATCTTTATATCTCCACAATTGTGACTCCAATTTACATTTGTACTTCCAAATTCCAATACTTTTTATCATCCATATTTTCATTCCATACCCTGCCCATGTGGTCCACATGCCGAAGGTCAAATGACTTTGAAATTTTTGTTAAAGTTTTTACATACCTTATATCTCCACAACACTTACTCTGATTTACTTCAAATAATTCTTTATTATCATCCATATTTTCATTCTATAGCCCACCCATGCGGCCCACATGCCTAAGATCAAGGTCCAATGACTTTAACATTTGCGTTAAAGCTTTTACATACCTTATATCTCCACAACCCTTAATTCAAACTTCAAATAAATACGCTCTGAGACCATCAAATGCCTCGGCTGCTCGACATGCGGGCCGCGGCCATCTGGTTTAATAATTTGCAGTAATATTTGTAACTAATTTCTGCAACCCATATACCTTAAAGATTCTAATAGACGCCCGGGAAGGGAAGGGAAAATGATAAAAATATATGATTTTCTACTATCTGAACAAAAACATAACGAAGGTACGTTTCTCTCAAACGTCTGACCCGACTTGATTATACTGTAGTGTGTGTCAGTTTATGGACATTTTGGACCAAGACGTTTCGGCCCACTTTGGTCATTATTGTACCCTCGGTAAAAATGTTTAAATACTTGTAATGTATATATCAGATATATCATTACATCGTCAATCATTAATGTTGATCAGATTTACGCATATGGACGTTTCGGACTGTCACGGTTTCGGACCATGGACGTTTCGGCCCATTTACCTTTCGGTCCGTATCGGTGTGATTTATTTCGGCCCATGGCCACGTCCAGAACAAGTCATATTTATTTTTGCTCATCTCCTAGGAAATATCGGCCAACAATCCAAAATGATGTAAATTTCACCCATATTATACGAGATGGGTTTGAGATGCTTTGAAAATGGCGTCTCCGTAACTGTGTACTGTAAATTCTGATCGCCCTGTGTCCGTGCAAATAGCTACTGCCGATGAGGAATTTACTGTGACACCGGAAAAAGTTGAATTTCACTTCCGCTTTTCAAAGTGAAAGTAGCAATTATGTTGTTTTTTTCCCGATTTTCAAGGAAATACTGGAAAGAAAAAGAAATCTAGTTGGACAATTGGCTCCGATTTTGTTTCAACTTAGTACTGGGCGTTTATTAGAGGCAAAAATTTCGTGAAAATCAGCGAAAAAATAGGTAATTTTCAACTTAAAAAGTGGGGGGTGGGCGTCTATTAGAGCATGTGCGTCTATTAGAATATTTACGGTACATGCTTCTTCATCGTCATCCATACATGTATTTTCTTGTGTAGTTGGTCTTTCGAATGACACTTGAAACCGAGGTCCCGTCCCTAAATGACCTTGGCTGTTACTGGGACATTAAACCCATTCACTTTCACTTTTTCTTTCTATAGCATATTCAGGGATTCCGCTGGCGATTGGCGATAAAAATAAACAATTGGCGATAAAAAATTACAACGATTTTTTATCGCCAATTGTTTATTTTTATCCTATTGGTTATTTCTTTTTCTTTTTTTCTTTTTTATTTTTGAAGTGGCGATTTTTATTTTTTTATTTTTCCCAGCAGAATCCCTGCATATTGACGTTGACACCTCTTTGTTTGAAGCGAGGGATGGGTTGTGGCCATGAGGTAATAGCACTGGACTTCAGTACCAGAGGTTGTGGGTTCAATCCTCGCCTTCCGTATACAAATACTTTCATAGTATTTCCATCCCACTGGTCTTTCAGTTAAGACTTGACAGCGATGTCCCGTCCATAAATGACCTTAGCTGTTGCTTGGACATTAACCCATTCACTTTCACTTTGTCTCAGGTGAAGGGACATCGAAATTTGCGTTTGAAAAAGTTTGTATTCAAATTCTACCAATCTCTATATAATGCTATCGAGCATGCTGAAGAAGTCGATGAACCAATAATATTTCTGCTGAACCAGTCAATTGGCTTTGAGTATGATCTGGCATTAATGGAAAATATTTTTATCTGTGTGAAGGTAATAATATACTCAGATGAGTGATAAGGCCCATTTCAGGCCCTGATATGATTATGTTGCTGTAACTGGAGAAATGGAGCTTATGGGTTTTGCAACCAGTGTAGATCCAGATCAGACCGTGCGTCCGCACGGTCTGATCAGGATCTGCACTGTTTGCCATTTCGTCAATGAACGAAACATCCGTCATGCTTGTAACATGCAAAATAGATTGTTATCAGGTAACAGGAGTGTGCTACATGTATTTGATCAGGATCTGCACCGATCACAAATCCCATAAGCCCCATTTCTCCACTCACAGCCACACGTGAGCCACTGTTATGTTTACGTAGTTAATTCACCTACCAGCATCAATGTACATTTTTTTCTGGTAGTCATGTTCGGTGATTTTTGTGGATCTGCTGACTTTGTCGTGAACATCAGTATCTCGATGATATCCCCTATCTCGATGATTCACTAAAGTCCCGAATTATGTCCTTATTTGTTTAAAATACATTTCCTTAGCTATCTCGACCATGCCCTATCTTGTATATGTTCTCTATCTCGACTGTTCATTCTGTCCCCTCCGTACGTTAAAAATCTCTTCGCTATCTCAATCACATAAACGCTTGGATAAATCGCCTAAGTGCCTGGCTGCCAAGATCGATTTGGTTGACACAATTTTTCCAAACATATTATCAAACAAAACCAAATAAATTCACACCTACCTCAGGTTGTTTGCTTAATTAGTCTACCTGGATATATTTGTGTGTTTGTCACGATTCATTAAGCATACCCCACTGGTCATTTACACAATCACTGAGAGTGGTTACGCCACCTTGTAATGTTGATTAGCTTACTGCCTTTGGTCATTAGTTAATTGGTGAATGTTTACTTGTGGTGTAATGGGTAACATGATTTCATATTTTTCCCGAAAATATTCGACCATATCTCTTCATCGCTATCTCGAACCTAGTCCTATCTCGACTATATGAACAATCTCCCTTTCGACTTTGAGATACTGGTGCTCGACTGTATTTTTATATTTCAGAAACGGTTTCAGCAGTTTATTCGCTTGAAGACACAGGGACCAAACGGAAAGCCATACCAAGAGCTATTGAGCAAGCTTCCTATAGAGACGACTGCTTAGCATACGTTATATACTTCGTTCTATAATTCTGACATTCCAAAACAAAATGGACATTATGGGCGTTGCCATGGAAATGATTCTAAAGAACTGTAAAATCATGGTTTTTATGAGAAATATGGAGAATAAAACATAAAACAGCAGGGGGCCATTTCACTAAACTTTGTGTACGACTAAAATGTTCGTAAGTGCAAAATTATGATAGCCTGTAAATTTCACATTAACAATGTTTTCTTGTGAACAATTATTGGATTTGCATTTATTGAGCATAGGCTGCATATTCTTCCTATGCTCAATAAATCTAAATCCATCAACTGAAATTTCCAGACGATCTTAAATTTGCACTTACCGGTACAAACATTTTAGTCGTACAAAGTTTAGTGAAACGGACCCCAGACGACAACATCAGGATTTAACTTTTTCAACACTATAGATCTCTATCATAGTGTTTACAAACAGTGTAGATCCAGATGTGATGGCTCGTAACGAACCGTCTCATCAGGATCTGCATATAAGAGGATATTTTCATATTTCTAAAAATGATACCTCTTCTGATAAATGGAATAGTCTTCAACATAACATGGGAGTGTCCATTCCTGTTACGTAGGGATGAAAGAGTTGAGGGTTAAATACAAACAGTGTAGACCCTGATCAGATGGTACAGATGCATACTAATTGCAACTAAACAATCCAATTTTTGTTCTGGCGGAGAAGTTTGTACAAATTCCAGGTACTGCAATATTGAATGACTTTAGAAGATGAGTAAGGGTTAATTGCTAAATTTAATGAGAGCTTTGTTTTATATACATGTGTATTTATTGTACAGCTTGTATACACCATACACCACCAAATATATGTGGGAGTTGTTAACTCTTAGACCGCTACACACAACAATTGTCGTCTGCTGTTCCTTTTATATCTTGCCTTATTTCTCAATAAAAACATGGTTTGACAGCACTTCAGAATCATTTCCTGCGGAAATGATTCTGAAGTGCTGTCAAAGCATGTTGTAAATTATTCTAAAGTGCTGTTAAAGCATGTTTTTGATGATAAAAATAGAAAATATAAAATAAACCTTTTTCCGCCCAATACAGCAGGTTAAAATGCGAAATCCAACCCGTTGACCCGGCCTTAAATGACCTTAGCTGTTGATAGGTCGTTAAACACCACTAATAAATGAAATTAAATAAATTGAAGAATTGATATTTTGACGACTGCATATGAAAATTAAATAACATGGAAAATTCAAACAGCATCTTGTTTATCCAGGACCAACATTGGATGGATTGATGGATTGCAAAGTGCTAGTGATTTCTGCAGATTTTTTTGTCCATTAACTCATTTCCTGCCGAGTATCCGCAATTTTGTTTGCGGAAAATCCTAAATAGTTTCTTTATGTCTGCTCAGAAGTTTATGTCGTGACCACCATTTGAACCGTCTCATCGAGACGGTTCAAATGAGTGGTCACAACATATAGTCTTATTCAGAATCAAAAAAAGTAAAAAATATAATATTTAAAAAATTCATGCCCGTATTCCAAATGCAATTTGTTAAAAAAAAACAAAAAAAACACCTGCACTTTTCATTATCTTGCATTGCACAGTAAATTTGTTGTCATAATGTATCAAAACTGGGTTAATTTGTTTCCGAGCAGTTACGATAGATACCGCTAAAGTGCACACACACTCCTGTGCATGTTATTAAATGTCCACACCAATATGCCGGATAGAACATACAGATAGTACGAATAGTGGACATGGACTTTTTGTGTTAATTCGTTCCCACGAAATAACAATTTGTTCCCTCAATTTAACAATTTGTTCCCTCGAATTAACAATTCATTCCCACGATATAACAATTAGTTCCCACAAATTAAGAATTTGTTCCCGTGGGAACAAATTGTTATTTCGTGGGAACAAATTGTTAAATTGAGGGAACAAATTGTTAATTTGTGGGAACGAATTGTTAATTTATGGGAACTAATTTATAAAAAAAATAATTCTACGTCCCCTGCGGGGCTCCGTAGGATAGACTATGTGTGTACGTACGTGTGTGCATGAGTAACATCTTGCATTATAGGAATGAATGGCCTTTTTGTGGAATTTATCGGGGTATAAACTTGGAAAAGTCGCGGGAATACTGGACGAAGGCCGGAAGGCCTCGTCCAGTATTCCCGCGACTTTTCCAAGTTTATATCCCCGATAAATTCCACAAAAAGGCCATTCATTCCTTATAATTCCAGCATTTGAAATAAATGCATCAAGAAAATGTGTTTATTTTCCATTTTCTTAAGAATTATTTTAAATGCGCCTGACGGTTACGGAAAGTAGTTCGGCATGGGAGTTTACTGGGATATAAATTTTGGACAGAGACTTGCTACGGACCAATCAAATGTTAGGGAATTGTGTAAATATTTTTGTGCTGGAATTATTTCTTAATAACTTGTGAACCACTTCACAGTATAATAATATTTGGCCACAATTTGTGTCTATGGATTGTGCTTTGTATCGCACACACCCCACATCTGAACACCCAAGGGGTGGGTGGCATGTAGGAGAATGCGATGGGTAATTTAACGATCGGGGTTCATCCTTACTGGAATTCTGACTGGAGACCTGGTTTGGCCCTCACATATGTTTGTGTTACGATTATTTGTAATCCTATTTTATGGGGAAGGGGCCAAGTGACTTTGGTGTGGTATGGACCTGGCACCAGGTCAGGTTATTCTAATTTCAGGGCTGAATATATTTTGTCTTTTTTTTAGCTCACCTGAGCAAAGCTCATGTGAGCTATTCTTATGGCAAAGTATCCGTCGTCCGTCGTCCGTCGTCCGTCGTCCGTGAACATTTTCAATCATCTTCTTCTCCCGAACTGCTGAGCCGATGTTGGTCAAACTTTACAGGGATGATATATGGGTGATGCCATTTCAGATTTGTTAAAATGAAGGTCATCGACAATCCAAGATGGCCGCCGTAGAAAAGTAGGTCAAATTCTTAAAAAATCTTCTCACGAACCGCCAGGCCGATTTTGACGAAACTTTGTATGAATGATCGATAGTTAATGCTGATTCAGATTTGTTCATATGGTGGCCCCTGGGTCAAAAATGGGCGTGGCCCGAGGGGTCAAATATGGGTCAAATTTTATTTTTGACCAAATATGGTCATATAATATATAAAATCGAAGGTATCGACTAGTCGATCACTCTGGAGCATTTTTTGTCTAAATCAGATGATTTTGTCATCCAAGATGGCCACAGAAAGGTAAAAAAGTTGTTCTTTTACTAAAGATTTCAAACATATTCTTCTTGTGAACTGCTTGGCCGATATTGGCCAAACTTAACTGTAATGGTCTGTGGGTGAAGCCTGTCCATTTTTGTTAAAATGGAGGTCATCACCAAATCCAAGATGTCCGCCGTTGAAAAGTAGGTCAAATTGTCAAAAAAATCTTCTCACAAACCTCCAGGCTGATTTCGACGAAACATGGTGTGAATGATTGATGTTTAACGCTGTTTCAGATTTGTTCATATGGTGGCACCTGGGTCAAAAATGGGCGTGGCCCGAGGGGTCAACTAGGGGTCAAATTATATTTTTGACCGAATATGGTCATATAATATATCCAATCCAAGGTATCGACGAGACGATCACTCTGGAGCATGTTTTGCCAAAATCAGATGATTACGTCATCCAAGACGGCCACCGACAGGTCAAAAGGTTCTTTTACTAAAGATTTCAAAGGACTTCTTGTGAACTGCTTGGCCGATATTGACCAAACTTAACTGAAATGGTTTGTTGGTGAAGCCTGTTCATTTTTGTAAAAATGGAGGTTATCACCAAATCCAAGATGTCCGCCGTTGAAAAGTAGGTCAAATTGTCAAAAAATCTTCTTCTCACAAACCGCCAGGCCGATTTCGACTTTGTATGAATGATCGATTGTTAACGCTGATTCAGATTTGTTCATATGGTGGCCTCTGGGTGAAAAATGGTCATGGCCCGAGGGGTCAAATAGGGGTCAAATTTTATATTTGACCGAATATGGTCATTTTATATATCAAATCGAAGGTATAGCAGTAAATCACATGCACATTCGCAATATATGTTAGATCAGAAGGTACCAACAAATTCTGTGGAACATTTGAAGTTGTAAGTGAAGAGTCTGTGAAATCAAGATGGCCACTATGGAGGCTTTTAGGTGAGCGATACAGGCCCATTTGGGCCTCTTGTTTATATTTGTTTTCTTTGTCACAAACTTACATGTTACATAATAGGAAATATATACATGTGTTGTCACTTGAGTGTACATATTTTTTTTCTTGATGTAAATATTCCGTTCTGCTTTTGGGATTTTCCCCCCAATCAAGCAGGTTAAAACGGGATCGAACCCTTTTGCACGTCTTTACATGACTTTAGCTGTTGATAAGCCGTTAAAACACAAATAAACAAACAAAATAAATGTACAGTGGAACCTCTCTAAACTGGACACCCAGTCATACAAACTAGGTTACTGAAGTTTGAAAATCATGAGAGTAACTTTCCGTAGAACGACCATACTTCCGGTGCATCATGGGCAAAATAATTGGCAGCGAATATGTGTTCCAAACGAAATAAGTGAAATCGAATGTAAAACGCAGCAACAATATACATAGTAACGATTAACGTTGTTTTTTTTTCGAACGACAGAACGATATTTGCATTTAAATACTTCAGTGATTTTCAACTACCGGTATTTAAACGCCTGTTGTTTCTTTCAACATATCGTTTTTACACGTTTTAATTGTTTTAATTAGAAAACAATGTTTTCTAGTTCCAATGTCGAGAATTCCAAGTAAGCTCTAAGTACGGGAAGTTTCTCTTGATTATCCAAGTTTGGAAACCTATTTATGAAGCTGTAGCCTATTTCGCCAACATTGCAAAGTATACTTATCTAGCAAAGTATACTTTGAGGGAGTAATTTTCAATGTTAGGAGAAATTTATTAATTTTTAGCCAGGTTTTTTGAAAAAAAATCCAGGCTATTGGATTGGCGAAAGCCGGGCGGGCGGGCAGGCGGGTGTGCGGACGGGCTGTCGGGCGGTCGGCGTCCACAATCAATGTTAAGTTTTCGTGTTTGAGTCCATTTCTTTGTTACTGTACCACCTAGGACCACCAAACTTTCACAGCTTCATAATCAAGGGGTGCCCACTACATATCACTATCCAACATGTTACTTTTTTTTTAACTTCACCCATTTTTTCCGCACAGTCGACTTAGCCATTTTCAATGTTAAGTTTTCGCGTTTTCAATGTTAAGTTTTCGTGTTTAAGTCCATTTCTTTTGTACTGTACCACCTTGGACCACCAAACTTTCACAGCTTCATAATCAAGGGGTGCCCACCACATATCACTATCCAACATGTTACTTTTTTTTTAACTTGACCCATTTTTTCCGCTTAGTCGACTTAGCCATTTTCAATGTTAAGTTTTCGCGTTTACAATGTTAAGTTTTCGTGTTTAAGTCCATTTCATTGGTACTGTACCACCTAGGACCACCAAACTTTCACAGCTTCATAACCAAGGGGTGCCTACCACATACAACTATCCAACATGTGACCATTTTTTTACCTTCACCTATTATTTCTACGTAATTGACTTAGCCATTTTCAACGTTAACTTTTTAACGTACGTCTGGTTAAATTTTTTGGTTAAAACCTTTTCATTATACTATATCTCTGCAACTGCTTCGCCCATTACCTTGAAACTTCACATGGGTGTTTATCATCGTCCATATTTTCATTCTAACCCCCAACCGTGCGGCCCCTGTGTGCAATGTCAAGGTCAAATTACTTTGAATTTATTTGTTAAAGTTTTTTTGTGTACTATATCTCTGCAACTGCTTCACCCATTACCTTGATACTTCACATGGGTGTTTATCATCATTGTCGCACCCACTTGCGGAAAGCGCGATATCGTCGGTATTTTGGCATACGTCCGTCCGTCCGTCCGTCTGTACGTCCGTGTGTCGGGTTGAAGATTTTTCCGTTAAAGTTTTTCCATCTACTATATCTATTTTTTTAGTGTCCATGCCTCGCCCCAAGGCGCGACATGCAGGCCACGGCCATCTAGTCTACAAAAAATGGGTATAATTATGTTATCCAAGTGTCCATGTTTGGAAAAAACCTGGCCTTCGTGGCTTTGCCTCGTTTCTTGTTATTATACTGAATTTATTACATTATCACAGCCATTATTATGTTCCCAATATGCGGCCCGTGATGTAAATTTTAATGATAGGATTCATCCTCACCGGAATCGTGATATCCCTGATTTGGCCATCTTTCTTTCTTCGATCCACTCAATGTTGAGTAACCTCTTTGCAGAGTAGAAATGCTCCTTCACCACAATCAAGGTGTATTATCACATGGTACTAACAACAACAAGTACTGAAACTTCCATAATCTATCTGATTCAAATATTTTTTTTTATTTGTGGACCAATTTTCAAAATCTAACTTGTTTTCTTAGTTACATCATTTTCAAGCTATCTCACCAGGTTTCGGAGTCAATTTCCAAAAACTTTCGTTTTTTGATCCTTCAGGATCAAAAAAAGAAAAGTTTTGAAAATTGACTCCCCATGTTAAATTCCCATAGGAAAATCGTTTTTTTCACAATAAAATCAGTATTTGATGGAATTTCATCAAATAATTTTTTTGGGGGAGAATGACTTTTTTGTTATTGATGAAAAAGTACTTACTTTTAAATATTTTTTAGATTTAATGTGTTTAATGGCCAAAAGTTCGACGGCAACAAAACGTGGAACAGACAGTAGCTAGTTCATTCTCCGACCACACTATGAGTTCATATGTCGCCTTTGTGTATTTTAAGGGATGGTAGTACGTGAACTCGGTAAGGGTACGTGCCACAAATCCCGCTACAACAACACCCTCTCTGTAACGGCCGCTATTTATATCCCAAATGGATGATTTCCTCTTTGACTGCTGAGCACGAATAGTGTCGTATGATGCTGCTTTGCCTTCTTTCTAAATAAAAGCATGTTTTAACAGCATTTTAGAATCATTTCCATTTGGAAATGATTCTAAAATGTTGGCAAAGCATGTTTTTGGTGAGAATTATCGAAGAAAATAAATAAACAGCGGACGACAAAATATAATTCAGCATTAACCTCCCTACAACAGCCAACTCTCTACAACAGCCAGTTTTGGGTCTTCTCATGGGTGGCTGTTGTAGAGAGGTTGCACTGTAACTGCGATCCCTCATTTCTCCCACACAGATACAGACTGCCTGAACTCGTGGCTTGGACTGGATAAATGGAGCTTATGGGATTTGTTACCAGTGTAGCTCCTGATCAAGTAGCACACCCATGTATCCTGATAACGATATTATGTTGCGTGTTAGAAGCATGTCAGGTGTTGAATTTATCGTATGCCGAACAGTGCATATCCTGATCAGCTGATCTGGACATTCACTGGTCGTATTGTCTCAAGTCATAGCCACATTTGACCTCGATGTTAAATAGACCTTAAAACCCAGTCAATCAATACAATGATTTGTTGTTTGATGAGCAAATGCGCTTGCTACTTAGGAAATGTGTTGTTGACAAACGGTGTAATGTCACTTCACACCCGACGCCAGCGTTGTGTACACATCTTGGAAACGTGACGTGAACGTGACATGGCGTCGTTGCTATGTAACGTCATTACTCGGATCAGGTCCACTCAACGTAACGGAATTTGTCTGGGAATAGATTCGAAGAATTAAAGCTAAAGAACTCGTATCAACCGTTTAAACTCTGTATTTGCCGACAACACGGATTAGTTCGGTAAGATCTTCTGACGTATGCTCTCGATTTTCTGCTATCGGTATTGTGACAAGGTGTAGAGCTAGGCATACATTTTTATATTTTCATCCGTTTTGATTCAATCCGTACGCGGTGGATGGCAGGTGGGAGCATGCGATGGGTAATTTAACGATCGGGATTCATCCTTACCGGAATCGAGAACGGAGACCTGGTTTGGCCCTCATGTACGTCTTTGGCATATTCTTGTATGTGAGGGCTTAATTTGGTTATATCACTTGTATCAGTAATACGATTATCCCTAATCCTATTACTTTTAGAGGAAGGTGCCAAATGACTTTGGTGTGGTATGGACCTGGCACCATGTCGGGTTATTCTAATTTCAGGACCGAATATATGTTTAATTCCTTACTGATTTGGGGATTTTCTCCACAGTGCAGCAAGCTACATGAGGGTTCGAATCCGTTGGCACGGCTTTAAATGATATTAGCTGTTGATATGCCGTTAAACATCAATCATTCAATCAATCAATCCGTATTTGCGACACGGTATACACCACCGCCTGCGCTAATCTTTGAATTTATTTTTTAATTGTGCTATTGTGCTTGGAATCAAGCAGCTTGATTGACTGAGCATGAGTTGTGCTACACTGCTTGACTTCCAGTCTGGATGGCCTTATCTGTGACTGGAGAAATGGCGCTTATGGGTTTTGCGACCAGTGTACATCCAGATCAGCGTGTGCATCCGCACAGTCTGATCAGGATCTGCACTGTTCGCCGTTACATCTATAAAACGCCCGCCATGCTTCTAACAAGCAATATAGGTGTGTGCTAGTTGACGAGGAGCTACACATTTCACATATCTCATAACACCATTTCTCTAGTCTCCTGTGGCCCGTTTCACTAAACTTCGTACGACTAAAATGTTCGTAAGATCAAATTTAGGATAGTCTGTAAATTTCAATTGATGGATTTACATTGATTGAGCATAGGCTGCATTATGCAGCCTATGCTCAATAAATGTAAAGCCAATAATTATATGAAATTTACAGACTATCATAATTTTGCACTTTTAGTCGTACGAAGTTTAGTGAAACGGTCCGCAGTTTCGCCACATAGATGAATTTAATCCGTGATTGTGACGGCGTATGAAATGGAAATTCTTTGCGACCAATGTACTTTATGGTGTTGAAAAGCAGGCAGCCATGATCAGAATTTACACTTTGTAGGATCACATCAGCCTGTACGCGTACCAGCGGAGTTTGATCAACGTCTGCACTGTTTACTACACAAATACCATATATTGATATCGTCGTCATCCATAGCTATGTATTACTACATTGGTATTGCTTCAGGGGCCAGATGGCTTAACCCTTACACCGCTATCTTAATTTTTTGTCGTCTGCTGTTTATTTTCTATTTTCCATTTTTGTCATCAGAAACATGCTTTGACAGCACTTTAGAATAATGTACAACATGCTTTGACAGCACTTTAGAATCATTTCCATTGGAAATGATTCTGAAGTGCTGTCAAACCATGTTTTTATGAAGAAATAAAATCAACAGCAGACGACAATTGTTGTGTGTAGCGGTCTAAGGGATAAAGCGTTATTCTGAATAAAGGATTTAGATGCAACACCCAAATTTCTGCAGTAGCATATCAGACGCTAGACTGCCTATTAATGCTATTAGTCCACATTTGTACAATTAAGTCCGACCAATTATAAGTTAGACTGGCCATGTTGTACTACAAAATCGAGACGCGCCATGTGGTTTTGTACTTAAGAACATGTGCGATCTCATGAAAATTATTGACAAAATTTACGATATCGTTCGTAAGTAATGTCCAAAGTTAACGAAACTTTAATAGCAAATTTGCTATGAATATTCGGTCACCGTTCGACATCATTTACAGAATATGTCACTGTTTCTGTAAATATATTTCATGAAAAATCGCGCATGTTCTCGGGTACTAAATTACATGCCGTTCGTTCCTCACAATGTATCTGGTCACTATCACACTTATTATAGGCTGTGACATTTTCCAGGTGCACCGGTATGAACGCAGCGCTATCGGACGTACTTGCTTCACAATACGGCATCAAGGAACAGCTGAGAGCCGTGGGCCATTTCGTTCGCCCCTCTGTGGGCTGCCAATCAAGTCAAGCATGACAGCCATCGCATCATCAGACCTCGGCGTTCATCGTCGCAAACATCAGTTGGTCAGCAGACGACATCGATTATGACGTCATATCCGTAACTCCACTTCCGGTTATTACATTAGGCGTTCAGGATGACGAACAAAAGACGATATTTGTCAAAGGACACTTCAAAGCGATGCAGACGTTTCAATTATGTTCGTGCGAGAATATCGATGATGTGTGGCAAACGTTTATCGATGTGATGGGACGTTTGAAAGATAACTGTGACGGAGACGGGTACTCGCGGCCATTTTTAAAAGCGGAGCCGGTACTTGTTGAAATTACTCAACAACCGTGTTCAACTAAACCTACTATTGAGCGAACTATGTCTCTCGTAGAATTGTGTGGACAACGTAGCCACATCAGCACCTCGTGCATCAGCATGTATTCCACCCGCACAGTGAGCACACTTGATGGAACAGCCATAGACAACCGCGCATGCTCGTCCAGGAGCTTTACATCACTTCCGGGGATAGCATTTCCTCCGCTGGTGTCGTGTGTTCTAAACAGAAATTACAGCAGCGTTGAATGTTTGAATATCAAATACGGGTCTTTTGCAAAGGACACAAGTGACGGCCGTAAATGTATCTACAACGGCAGTGTAGCTGACGTCAAAAAGAAATTAAATAACTTTAAGTCTGGATCCGTGAATGCAAGCGACGTAAACGTAACAGTTGACGACGACGCACAAGCAGATGAACAAATTTGTTGGGTCGGAAGAGTATTTCAGAGTATTTGCAGATGTAAATGTAAGAGCGAAAATAGCGCTGTAGATATAAATGGAAACCTACGTTAAATTTGAGCTTGTTTATTTTTTGTTTTAACCCTTTCAAACAGACACGATGGAACTGTGTGGCTGCGACTGGAGAAATGGGGCTTATGGGGTTTGCGACCAGTGCAGATCCAGATCAGACTGTGCATCCGCACAGTCTGATCAAGATCTGCACTGTTCGCCATTCCATCAAAGAAATTGGCATTATTTGTAACCAGTGTACATGTACATGTAGTTCCTGATCAAATATTGATGGACGGATGACGATGTACAGTGGACGTCGATTGTTTGCTATACATATGTCGGATGTTTCATTGATGGAATGACAAACAGTGCAGGCCCAAATAAGATTGCTAATCCAGAGGCTGATCTGCTGGATGTACACTAATTGTCGCAAAACCGATAGGACCCATTTCTCCAACCATAATTTACACAGTTAAACTCGCCACGATGGCAATAGTGTGGACACAGTTGTTGTTGTGGTAAGTTTATTTATATAATATAATTACATGTAAGGTGAAAGCATAACAGTTAAGATAATTACAACATGTCAAACTGACGTCGTTATACATCGGTTGGTCCCGTGTCCAAGAGGTATGCGCCGTTTTCCCGGGGCCCACGTCCCCCTCATGGGTCCCGCGGTGGTGGTATTAAATAGTACCCAATCACACACAGCCCCGCCCCACAACCGCAGTGATTGTTGAACTTTTCTAAGGGATCACATCGTTCGACTAACACTCGGTAATTCTCGCATACACCTATAATGGGGGAACATTTGTAAATAGGAAAATATATATAAGTAGGGAAATATAGTAGAGGCTTAGTACACGAGTGGTGATTTACTATTATGCTTATTAAACAAAGAGTTTACTGAAATATTTCTGATGAAATCAGTCAAGGAGTTTAATAAATATCATATTAAATAGACATACACGTTAAATCATGTTTACTGCATAAGCGCATATCATGCAGGGAAGCTGTAGTGACCGCCGAACGTGTTTTCTGTCACGGTCTCATTTACATATTTACTACGCTTAGTCTAGTGTATTGTGATATTAATGCACTGTGTTAATACGCTGCAAAAGCCAACTGGATGCAATAAAACCAATAACACTTTGTGTTAACTCTTTGCATGCTGGGAAATTTATGAGCTATAAATAGTTCAAAAATAGCAGACGACAATAATCATCATATTTTCTTTTATTTCTCCTTGTAAACATCATGATATCCTCAGGACTCAATTCTAATGAAATTCCAAGACATATTTACAGAGAGAAATAAAAAATATACTCCTAATTTGTTTGGCGGACTTTTTCACCGCTAGCATGCAAAGAGTTAAAGGTACATGCCCGCTCAGTAGGCACAACATGTTCTTTATAGGAATTAAATAAGTGTATAATTGTGTCACTTTTACATCAGTTTTAAAAATTACGGGTGCCCGCTATACAGATATAATCATTTAGTAATATTTATTTCACTGATAGTTACTCGCGGTGGTATCAGGCCATTTTTATACACCGTATGACTCATTCACCATTTTCCCACGTATTGATTGGCATTATTATACATTTTATATCGGATGTAAATGTCCATACTTATATCGGGGGCGACAACCGTGTTTCCTTAAAATGTTGACGAACAGTACTATTTATTCTCTGTATTTATTTTTTGATGTGCAATGATCATACTTTACAATCTGTTGAAAATATTGTCTTAATCAGAGGAAATAAAGAGTATATATATATATATATATATGCCTCATTTGCATATGAAAATAGCCTGATACCACCGCGCGCCACTATCAGTAAAATACATATTTCTAACTGACTATATCTGTATAGCGGACACTCGTAAGTTTTAGAACTGGTGGAATAGTGATACAATTATACGCTTATTTAATTCCCATAAAGAACAGTTTGTGCCTACTGAGTGGGCATGTACCTTTAATGGTGGAAATTGTCTGGAAGAACATTCCATACCCGGTAGGTTTAAACTTGTATAGGTATATCACATTGCTTATCCCATACCAGGGGCGTAGCTAGCCAATTTGAATCTGCAGGCCCGGTTGACGACATGGAGCACCGTTGGTGCGAGTATGCTAGGGGTGTATGGGGGCATGCCCCCCTCCCTGAAAAAAAAATCGAAACTAGAAGGTAAATGATGCACTCTGGCACATTTCAAAACACATTTTCTCGAAAATTCTGCAGGCCCGGGCCTTCAGTGCCTTAATGCAGCTACGCGCCTGCATACGACATGTGACATACTTACTACATGTGTTGTGTGTCGGCTGACCTGCCCGTAAGGTCGCCCCCAGTAGCCGATTTCATCAAAATTGAAAAGTATACTTATCTAGCAAAGTATACTTTGAGGGAGTAATTATTTAATTTTCCCAAAATGAATTACAATGTATTTCATATAGAACTACCGACTGCATATATTTGATGATTAAAAGTATGCAGAATTAGTATACTGAATTTATTACATTATCACAGCCAATTGGCTGTGATAATGTAATAAATTAAGTATAATAAAAAATAATAAATTTATCCTAAAATTGAAAATTTATCCCTCAAAGTATACTTTGCTAGAAAAGTATACATTGCAATGTTGGTAAAATAGGCTACTGGTGGTGACGTTTCCTGCCGACTTGTATCTCGTCTATAAATGTAGCAATCAATGACGTCAGGTGTGGATCCCAGCGGGGGCGTGTCCGACGTAAAATTGGTCGAGTTTCGATTTTAACCTATTTTTTAAGTGCAAAGATCTGATTATTTCTTTATTTCTCACCAAAGTTACCACTCAGTTGAACCACTCAGTTGAACCGTCTCGTCGAGACGGTTCAACTGAGTGGTAACAATATAAACTTTTGATGAGAAATAAGAAAAGATGCAAACATAATTATCTGAATTTTATGAAAGGTAGGAAATGGCTAGCCGACCATCCAAACCCGGGCATATGAGCCCGGAAAATGTGTCCAGCCAATGACCGTTGGCCCGTTTTCGTTTCCGAATTTAGTATTAGTTGCAATCCAGTTGACATGTGTGCTGAAATTAATGAGGTTATGAGACGGTTATTTTAACCTACTGTCTGTTCCACGTTTTGCTGCCGACGAATTTAACATGGGGGCTAACAATAGATTTTTTTTAAATATTTTTTTTTATTTGTGGACCTATTTTCAAAATCTAACTTCTTTTCTTAGTTACATCATTTTCAAGCTATCTCACCAGGTTTCGGAGTCAATTTCCAAAAACTTTCGTTTTTTGATCCTTCAGGATCAAAAAACGAAAAGTTTTGGAAATTGACTCCCCATGTTAAATTCCCATAGGAAAATCGTTTTTTTCGCAGTAAAATCAGTATTTGATGGAATTTCATAAAATATTTTTTTTGGGGGAGGATGTCTTTTTTTGTTATTGATGAACAAGTACTTACTCTTAAATATTTTTTAGATTTAATGTGTTTAATGGCCAAAAGTTCGACGGCAGCAAAACGTGGAACAGACAGTAGCTAGTTCATTCTTCGACCACACTATGAGTTCATATGTCGCCTTTGGGTATTTTAAGGGATGGTAGTACGGGAACTCGGTAAGGGTACGTGCCACAAACCCAGGATCCCGTGGATTCAGTGCGCACTGCGTTTGCAATGAGGGATCGTAGCTAGTTATTTCCCTTTGATTTTATTTATAGAAATCCGGTCCAAATTGTATATTTAGCGTATACGTATATATATTTCTTGTAAAAAGGGCGATTTGTTGTGTAAAGGAGCCATTTTAGTGTTTTCGACTAGTGTTGATCCAGGTTATCCTGCATATCTGCACAGTCTGATCCGGAACTTCATTATTTGCCAGATTCATATTTTGACACTTATCAAATTTTATTACAAACTGTGTAGACTCAGATCAGTCTTAATTTTTGAACTATTCAGTAAGAAATAAACGCTAAAATAAATCATAGTACCGGATATTTATAAATATATTTGCAAAGGGAAATACATGTAACTACAGTCGAACCACCCCGAACGGCCACCTCTCTACAACAACACCCTCTCTGTAACAGCCGCTATTTATATCCCAAATGGATGATTTCCTCTTTGACTGCTGAGCACGAAAAGTGTCGTATGATGTTGCTTTGCCTTCTTTCTAAATACAAGCATGTTTTGACAGCATTTTAGAATCATTTCCATTTGGAAATGATTCTAAAATGTTGGCAAAGCATGTTTTTGGTGAGAATTATCGAAGAAAATAAATAAACAGCGGACGACAAAATATAATTCAGCATTAACCTCCCTACAACAGCCAACTCTCTACAACAGCCAGTTTTGGGTCTTCCCATGGGTGGCTGTTGTAGAGAGGTTGCACTGTAACTGCGATCCCTCATTTCTCCCACACAGATACAGACTGCCTGTACTCGTGGCTTGGACTGGATAAATGGAGCTTATGGGATTTGTTACCAGTGTAGCTCCTGATCAAATAGCACACCCATGTATCCTGATAACGATATTATGTTGCTTGTTAGAAGCATGGCGGGTGTTGAATTTATCGTATGCCGAACAGTGCATATCCTGATCAGCTGATTTGGACATTCACTGGTCGTATTGGCTCAAGTCATAGCCAAATTTGACCTTGATGTTAAATAGACCTTAAAACCCAGTCAATCAATACAATGATTGTTGTTTGATGAGCAAATGCGCTTGCTACTTAGGAAATGTGTTGTTGACAAACGGTGTAATGTCACTTCACACCCGACGCCAGCGTTGTGTACATATCTTGGAAACGTGACGTGAACGTGACATGGCGTCGTTGCTATGTAACGTCATTACTCGGATCAGGTCCACTCAACGTAACGGAATTTGTCTGGGAATAGATTCGAGTTCAGGAAGAATTAAAGCTAAAGAACTCGTACCAACCGTTTAAACTGTCTGTATTTGCCGAAAACACGGATTAGTTCGGTAAGATCTTCTGATATCTGCTCTCGATTTTCTGCTATCGGTATTGTGACAAGGTGTAGAGCTAGGCATACATTTTTATATTTTCATCCGTTTTGATTCAATCCGTATGCGGTGGATGGCAGGTGGGAGCATGCGATGGGTAATTTGACGATCGGGATTCATCCTTACCGGAATCGAGAACGGAGACCTGGTTTGGCCCTCATGTACGTCTTTGGCATATTCTTGTATGTGAGGGATTAATTTGGTTATATCACTTGTATCAGTAATACGATTATCCCTAATCCTATTACTTTTAGAGGAAGGTGCCAAGTGACTTTGGTGTGGCATGGACCTGGCACCATGTCGGGTTATTCTAATTTCAGGACCGAATACATGTATATGTTTAATTCCTTACTGATTTGGGGATTTTCTCCACAGTGCAGCAAGCTACATGAGGGTTCGAATCCGTTGGCCCGGCTTTAAATGACCTTAGCTGTTGATAGGCCGCTAAACACCAATCATTCAATCAATCAATCCGTATTTGCGACACGGTGTACCATTATACACCACCGCCTGCGCTAATCTTGAATTTATTTTTTAATTGTGATATTGTGCTTGGAATCAAGCAGCTTGATTGACTGAGCATGAGTTGTGCTACACTGCTTGACTTCCAGTCTGGATGGCATTATCTGTGACTGGAGAAATGGCGCTTATGGGTTTTGCGACCAGTGTACATCCAGATCAGCCTGTGCATCCGCACAGTCTGATCAGGATCTGCACTGTTCGCCGTTCCATCCATAAAATGCCCGCCATGCTTCTAACAAGCAATATAGGTGTGTGCTAGTTGACGAGGAGCTACACATTTCACATATCTCATAAGCCCCATTTCTCTAGTCTCCTGGGGCCCGTTTCACTAAACTTCGTACGACTAAAATGTTCGTAAGATCAAATTTAGGATAGTCTGTAAATTTCAATTGATGGATTTACATTGATTGAGCATAGGCTGCATTATGCAGCCTATGCTCAATAAATGTAAAGCCAATAATTATATGAAATTTACAGACTATCATAATTTTGCACTTTTAGTCGTACGAAGTTTAGTGAAACGGTCCGCAGTTTCGCCACATAGATGAATTTAATCCGTGATTGTGACCGCGTATGAAATGGAAATTCTTTGCGACCAATGTACTTTATGGTGTTGAAAAGCAGGCAGCCATGATCAGAATTTACACTTTGTATGATCACATCAGCCTGTACGCGTACCAGCGGAGTTTGATCAACGTCTGCACTGTTTACTACACAAATACCATATATTGATATCGTCGTCATCCATAGCTATGTATTACTACATTGGTATTGCTTCAGGGGCCAGATGGCTTAACCCTTACACCGCTATCTTAATTTTTTGTCGTCTGCTGTTTATTTTCTATTTTCCATTTTTGTCATCAGAAACATGCTTTGACAGCACTTTAGAATAATGTACAACATGCTTTGACAGCACTTTAGAATCATTTCCATTGGAAATGATTCTGAAGTGCTGTCAAACCATGTTTTTATGAAGAAATAAACAGATATAAAATCAACAGCAGACGACAATTGTTGTGTGTAGCGGTCTAAGGGATAAAGCGTTATTCTGAATAAAGGATTTAGATGCAACACCCAAATTTCTGCAGTAGCATATCAGACGCTAGACTGCCTATTAATGCTATTAGTCCACATTTGTACAATCAAGTCCGATCAATTATAATTAGACTGGCCATGTTGTACTACAAAATCGAGACGCGCCATGTGGTTTTGTACTTAAGAGCATGTGCGATCTCATGAAAATTATTGACAAAATGTACGATATCGTTCGTAAGTAATGCCCAAAGTTAACGAAACTTTAATAGCAAATTTGCTATGAAATTTCGGTCATCGTTCGACATCATTTACAGAATATGTCACTGTTTCTGTAAATATATTTCATGAAAAATCGCGCATGTTCTCGGGTACTAAATTACATGCCGTTCGTTCCTCACAATGTATCTGGTCACTATCACACTTATTATAGGCTGTGACATTTTCCAGTTGCACCGGTATGAACGCAGCGCTATCGGACGTACTTGCTTCACAATACGGCATCAAGGAACAGCTGAGAGCCGTGGGCCATTTCGTCGCCCTCTGTGGGCTGCCAATCAAGTCAAGCATGACAGCCATCGGCATCACAGACTCGGCGTTCATCGTCGCAAACATCAGTTGGTCAGCAGACGACATCGATTATGACGTCATATCCGTAACTCCACTTCCGGTTATTACATTAGGCGTTCAGGATGACGAACAAAAGACGATATTTGTCAAAGGACACTTCAAAGCGATGCAGACGTTTCAATTGTGTTCGTGCGAGAATATCGATGATGTGTGGCAAACGTTTATCGATGTGTTGGGACGTTTGAAAGATAACTGTGACGGAGACGGGTACTCGCGGCCATTTTTAGAAGCGGAGCCGGTACTTGTTGAAATTACTCAACAACCGTGTTCAACTAACCCTACTATTGAGCGAACTATGTCTCTCGTAGAATCGTGTGGACAACGTAGCCACATCAGCACCTCGTGCATCAGCATGTATTCCACCCGCAAAGTGAGCACACTTGATGGAACAGCCCTAGACAACCGCGCATGCTCGTCCAGGAGCTTTACATCACTTCCGGGGGTAGCATTTCCTCCGCTGGTGTCGTGTGTTCTAAACAGAAATTACAGCAGCGTTGAATGTTTGAATATCAAATACGGGTCTTTTGCAAAGGACACAAATGACGGCCGTAAATGTATCTACGACGGCAGTGTAGCTGACGTCAAAAAGAAATCAAATAACTTTAAGTCTGGATCCGTGAATGCAAGCGACGTAAACGTAACAGTTGACGACGACGCACAAGCAGATGAACAACTTTGTTGGGTCGGAAGAGTATTTCAGAGTATTTGCAGATGTAACTGTAAGAGCGAAAATAGCGCTGTAGATATAAATGGAAACCTATGTTAAATTTGAGCTTGTTTATTTTTTGTTTTAACCCTTTCAAACAGACACGATGGAACTGTGTGGCTGCGACTGGAGAAATGGGGCTTATGGGGTGATCCGCACAGTCTGATCAAGATCTGCACTGTTCGCCATTCCATCAAAGAAATTGGCATTATTTGTAACCAGTGTACATGTACATGTAGTTCCTGATCAAATATTGATGGACGGATGACGATGTACAGTGGACGTCGATTGTTTGCTATACATATGTCGGATGTTTCATTGATGGAATGACAAACAGTGCAGGCCCAAATAACCAAAATAGCAGTTTCAATTTACACAGTTAAGCTCGCCACGATGGCAATATTGTGGACACAGTTGTTGTTGTGGTAAGTTTATTTATATAATATAAGTACATGTAAGGTGAAAGCATAACAGTTAAGATAATTACAACATGTCAAACTGACGTCGTTATACATCGGTTGGTCCCGTGTCCAAGAGGTATGCGCCGTTTTCCCGGGGCCCACGTCCCCCTCATGGGTCCCGCGGTGGTGGTATTAAATAGTACCCAATCACACACAGCCCCGCCCCACAACCGCAGTGATTGTTGAACTTTTCTAAGGGATCACATCGTTCCCCTAACACTCGGTAATTCTCGCATACACCTATAATGGGGGAACATTTGTAAATAGGAAAATATATATAAGTAGGGAAATATAGTAGAGGCTTAGTACACGAGTGGTGATTTACTATTATGCTTATTAAACAAAGAGTTTACTGAAATATTTCTGATGAAATCAGTCAAGGAGTTTAATAAATATCATATTAAATAGACATACACGTTAAATCATGTTTACTGCATAAGCGCATATCATGCAGGGAAGCTGTAGTGACCGCCGAACGTGTTTTCTGTCACGGTCTCATTTGCATATTTACTACGTTTAGTCTAGTGTATTGTGATATTAATGCACAAGGTACATGCCCACGCAGCAGGTTACACTGTACTACTACTTTTCATTTTCTGCCATGCCTTATATGAGCCATTTGTCTACCCACTAACGAGTTATTTTTAATTATGGCGCGTGTTAATTGGTGTTAAATCGCATTTTATATGCCGCGACCAGAAAGGGTATTTTCCGACCTCGTGCTATTTTTACCAACACGCGTCACGTGACACGGTCAATCATATCACATATTTGACATGCGCAGTGAAGTATCGGAAGTTGAGAAGAAAAATCTCTGTTCGAGTCCAAATCTAAATCTCCACGTAACTCTTTCCATTTGGTGATCTGGTCGCCAATATTAACCACTCTCAATCTCTCTATACTGCCTATGGAACGCCCCAACTGTCTCGTGTACACGACATGTGTGATATGACGTCAATGCATGAGCTATCATGTCAACATGCTATGCTGTTCAGTCAAAACTTATCATGTGCTGCCCAAAGTGCATGTTATCTTATCAACTCGCCATGTTGTATTGTCCAAATATTATCATGTGCTGTCCACTGTGCATGTTATCTTATCAACTCGTCAGGTTGTATTGTCCAAATATTATCATGTGCTGTCCACTGTGCATGTTATCTTATTAGCTCGCCATGTTGTCTTGTCCAAATATTATCATGTGCTGTCCACTGTGCATGTTATCTTATCAACTCGTCATGTTGTATTGTCCAAATATTATCATGTGCTGTCCACTGTGCATGTTATCTTATCAGCTCGCCATGTTGTCTTGTCCAAATAGTATCATGTGCTGTCCACTGTGCATGTTATCTTGTCAACTTGTTATGTGATACTGTCTATTCGTCGTGTTAACTTGTTGACTCAAGTGATGTTGTTGTTCATTCGAAATACCTCGGCTACGGGTACTGCTGCAGTACAACAACAACAACAGTAATAGCGGACGATACCGGGTTGGAAACGTGCCTCCGGAACGCAGGGTTATACACGCTAGTAAACACATTTCAACGCGAAAAAATAGAGCTAGACCAGATAAAGGGCTTATCTGACCAAGAGCTGGTTAGATTAGGGGTGACAACGATCGGGGAGCGAGTCCGATTGCGCGATTGCGCAAAAGAGCAGGTGAATTTTATCACCGGCACTGAACGCTTGATATTTGTGATTTAGGAAATCATTCGTAGTCAGTGTTACTTCCCCTGCGAACTTATTTACGCCATTTGTTTTATCTAAACGGCGGACCTACGAATTGTTGCGAAACGTAAACTGACACTTTTGCAGCCGCACTTTGGCAGTCAATCAATGTGAAATGGAACACAATGTGTTTCGGAACACCACCAGATGTAACGTATAGCGCGCTTGATTTCACGAATTGTACCGACTTTTTAGATCATAGATGGGGTAACTCTGGAAAACACAGAACTTCAGAAGTTCATTCACTATAGACTGTAGTCATGTTTCTGGGAAATTGTACAATGTGCTAAGAAGTGAAACTTCTCCAAATCTTCCCTTCAACTGTGATGGGTGTTTGCGTCTTTTGGCCAAACTGAATGCAATTGGTTTAAAACTTGAATCTCATTCGAAACAATTGCAGGAATTTGATCAAATATTCAAAGCCCTTGAAAACAGTATTGATGACAAGGTACAAAAACGTGTTGAAAATGCAATTGAAGAATTCCGCGAGCGCGAGGAACGCAAATATAACGTGATACTTCATAACATTCCTGAACCAACCACTGATGACAAGAAAAGAGAGGACCTTGAAAAATTGCAGAATATTTTTTCTACAATTGAATGTGATGACGTGGTGCCCAAGGCATTTGTGAGGTTAGGTAGGCCAGGCTCTAGCAAACCAAGATTGCTGAAAGTTATGCTTGAGTCAGTTTCCAGCAAACACAGACTTCTCGGGGGAACAAATTTTTTTAGACGGAGAAATGGAGATGGTGCAGTGGCTCATGGGTGGAGCAATATTTATATTACACCAGACTTAACTAAGCAAGAAAGAGATCAGCACAGAGAAATGAGAGTTGACTTGGAGCAGAGGAAGAACAATGAAAACAATCAAAATTTGGTGATCTACAGAGGCAAGATAGTAGATAGGAAAGATATACCTGCACAGTCGAAAGGTACCAGTAGTGGAGGGGGGACCCAGCGGTTTCCCGGCCAGACGAGGTAGTGTTGCAACCTCTGACTTTGTAAATAGTGTTGATGACGTTACAGTTAGCGTTAATGTTAATTTAAATAGTTTTTCTATTGATCTCGGTGTTTCTAGTCGGTCCAACAACCACCAACATAATATAAATGTTTTGCATGTTCATACAAATACATTTACTCATTCAAATGAAGAAATACATGTACATGTGCCAATAGTTTCTAGTCAAGACAGTTATATTTCGTCTGTTGAAAGTGATTCTAGTGAACTAGATAACAGTGATAATGATATACATGCAGTCATGAACACTATACCTGAGTCAAGAAATAGTGATACAAATATTACAGATGTCATTATTAACAAAGTTACGTGTTTATATACTAATGCTGATCAGTTGCGAAATAAGATTGATGAACTGAAAATACAAATATCATTGGAAAATCCAGATCTTATTTTCATCACTGAAGTCTTACCTAAGGTATTATGCGATGTGTCGTGCTTATCAGTATTGTATCAACTGGATGGTTATTGTGCATTTCCAAGTAAAGATAGTGGAAGAGGTGTTATTATATATGCAAAGTCGGATATGAATATATCGCCCAATGTTCACCTTAATTCTATCTATGACGATGCTTCCTGGTGTAACTGGATTGTTGACAATCAGACTATAATACTCGGTGCGATTTACAGAAGCCCATCATCACACGATTCATATATTACAATAAATAGACTTCTAAATGAAGCAACTAACAGTGGTAATAGAGTACTTATTGCTGGCGACTTCAATATGATGGACATTGATTGGACACAATATACAACTTGTCATAGTGAAACTCACCATGAACATAAATTTATTGAGTGCATTCAGGACAATTTTCTATTTCAACATATTTCTGAGGTTACACGTGTTCGAGAAAACCAATCTTCTCATATTCTTGGTCTTGTACTAACAAATGATGAAAATGACATTGAAGAAATAAATATCTTGCCTTCCTTGGGTGTGAGCGATCATGTTACTATATTATTTAGTTATTTGTGCTCTTTTAAGGAATATCACACAGGTGTTTCGAAACTTAAGTATGGTAGGTGTGACTATAAAAGTTTTTCTAACGAATGGAATAACATAGATTGGAATGAAGAATTTGGTGACTGCGACATAAATGGTATGTGGGATGTTTTTGCTAGCCGATATGAAGACTCTGTAACTAAACATGTACCAAAAGTAATACCTAGGAAGGGCTGTAAACCAAAACCACTCTGGATAACTAAAGACTCGTTGAAATGTATTAAAGACAAGAAACACGCGTGGTCCCGTTACCAAGCCACAAGATGTCCTGCAGATTTTGCAAGTGAAGTTATAGTAGAATACGAAATGCTACAACTGAAAGTATTCGGAAAGCAAAACGAAACTACGAAAAGAGGATTGCAGCAAAGGCGAAGACGGAAAGTAAACATTTCTGGAAATATGTGAAAAGTAAGATAAAAACTGTATCTAATGTGACAAATCTTATCAAAGATGATGGGTCAATAACAAAGACTGAGCTGGAGAAAGCAGAAGTGTTGAATAGTTTCTTTGCCAGTGTTTTTACGCGAGAAAATAGTACAAATGTTCCTGACATACCCGATCGTACCTTTAATGTTCCCCTTGAAAATATACAACTTGATGTAGATTGTGTTGTGAAAATCCTACTTGGACTAGATGGTGGTAAATCGATGGGTCCTGATGAGTTGAATCCATTATTATTAAAGACAATGGCTCAAGTATTTGCAACCCCGCTATTATTAATATTTGAAAAATCTATTGATTGTGGCAAGATACCGAAAGTATGGAAAGATGCTCGTGTCACTCCATTATTCAAGAATCATCGCCTGGTAATTACCGGCCTGTAAGCCTCACGTCCATAGTTTGCAAATGCCTGGAGAAATTAATACGTGCTGCTGTTATTGAACACCTGAATAGGAATAATCTCATATCTAGTGCACAGTTTGGATTTCGCTCGGGTCGTTCCTGTGTTCTTCAACTACTTGATGTAATGGAAGACTGGTCTACTTTTATTGAGAACAACAACTCTTGGGATACAGTGTACTTAGATTTCGCAAAAGCGTTTGACAGTGTACCTCATCAACGTTTACTAATCAAACTTTCATCATACGGCATTAAAGGAAAAATATTATCATGGATCTCAGACTTTCTATTGGAACGTAGACACTATGTAGCTGTTAAGGGATATTGTTCGTCATGGCAGGATGTTATAAGTGGTGTACCACAGGGCAGTGTACTAGGACCTATACTGTTTATTATTTACATAAATGACCTACCTGAAGTGGTTGATTGCACAGTTAAGATATTTGCTGATGATACTAAACTATATTCACAGGATAGTGATTATAACAAAATTCAACAGGACCTGGACTCCCTATGTAGTTGGGCAGATCTATGGCAACTAAGGTTTAATGTCAACAAATGCAAAGCCATTCATTATGGTACTCATAATCAAGAGCATCTGTATTCAATGAGCTCTGTTAATCTGGAAACTGTGTCTGAAGAGGAAGGATAGGTATAATTCCAATTCCAACAAAATCTGAAATTCAGCAGTCACATTGCCTCAAAAGTTAACAAAGCCAATAGCATGCTCTCATTAATTGTGCGTTCTTTCGATTACATTGAAAAGGACTCATTCCTCATGCTCTATAAAGCTATGGTAAGACCACATATTGAATATGGAAATATTATTTGGTACCCATTCTTGAGGAACGACATAATTAGTGTGGAAAAAGTTCAGAAACGAGCAACCAAGATTGTACCTCAGCTGAAGGACCTTGAATATATAGACAGACTGAAAGAACTTAAACTACCAACATTAGCACATAGGAGAAGAAGAGGGGATATGATCCAGACTTTTAAGATTATTCGCGGTATAGAAGACATTCCATCAGACAGTTTCTTTACAATATGCCAGTCGAGGACTCGTGGACATGATTATAAACTGGCCAAACCACGTTGTATAACATCATTTCGCCTACAACAGTTTTCACAGAGGATAATAAACGATTGGAACTCACTCCCAAAGTATGTTGTGAACTCAAATGACATGAATGATTTCAAATCGAAACTCGACCAGTACTGGAACCACGATACTATATACCAATTTTAACCACGTTATATATGTTAATATACATACATATATACTACCAAATGTGACATTAAATACTACAAACCTGTACCCTAAATATTCAAATCAAACCATGCAAGAATACAAGATACATAGTATCCGAAGAATGACTGAAGAAAATGGGCTAAAAAAGGAGATTCCTCCTTACTTCAGAGCCCAGAAACCATCATAGAGGTATCATAGAGGTATAGAAAAACTGTGGAAAATCAACATCCTAAATGTGATGTATCCTTTGTTTTTGTACATGGTGGTTAAATATGTCCAAAAAACTTCTTACATTTTGTCATCTCACTTATAAGGTCAACTAAACTACCTTTTATTGCATTACAACTGTTGACAGCTTTCACAGCTGTATATTGCGGCTGCTGCAGTAAACATGACATGTCCTAGTTTCAAGGTAGGGTTAAATTTGATTAGTTTGTATGCTACTCGTGTTAGTTAATTTCTAAAAATAAATCAACTGGGATGTGTAAAATTTGAGCATACAAAGTTTATGGCATAATTTTAAAGTAAATTTGTCTGAATATGTAAGAAACAATGTGACAATCACTTGTAGTCAGCACTAACTAAAAATAGGAACGTGTATCGGCCGTATTCACATGCCAGCTTGACCAGGGTAGACACGAATGTAATGAGAAAAGGAATGGATGAAAATAATTATAGAAACATATTTAAGAATTAAGCAACAAGGTATAATAATGTAGCATTATTATAAAGGGAGACTACCGTGATCGAGACTCAATAATTATGTCTCAGTTGTCTAACTTTAAGTTGCCATCGATCATGATTTCATATGGCACATATAATAGTCCAACTGTCTAAGTAACCGGTCACCTCCATAGTATTGCAATATTTATTTCGCCAAGTAATTATATGCCAACATCTTTTTCAAATAGTTAAAAACAAAGTATATTAATGCATTGAATGAATGTTTTTATTAGCACAAATGACTTCTGGACATAGTTTAGTTATTGCAATTTAATTTATGGAGATAAATTTATAAACTCACAGGAAGGCTATATATATATATATATAAAAATATTCTTAATATTCATCTACAATAACAATAATAAACGATCTTGTACTAAGAACATTGATGAAAATGAACCATAATATGCATGCAATATATTTTTAAATTTGTGTATGGTTTGTATATCTTTTGTATACCTCTATGTAGACAAAGCCCAATATTATATTGTATTGACCATAACACAGTGTACTTTAGTGGGGTAGCTCGTTATATATAGTCGATTATGTACAATATGCGAAACTAGATCTTGATTAGATTGTGAATGCATATTTCCCCTACAGGTATAGCCTCAACAAGTGGTTATGCACAAAATGGGGAACCGGGTAGACCCTGATCAGACTGTGATTGCAAATTTCCCCTAGAATGCATAGCCTCAACAAGTGATTGCTATAAATATGGCTACACGTCCTGGCGGGCGACACGCGGCTTGTTTCAATGCTTGTATACGGTATACAGTGATTATGTACAAGATGGAAAACAGTGTAGACCCTGATCAGACTGTGATTGCAAATTTCCCTAGAGGTATATAGCCTCAACAAGTGATTATGTACAAGATGGCTACACGTCCTGGCGGGCGAAAACGGCCAGCATACGGTCGACACCTTCACACTACTGTCTCCTTGTATGTCAACATTAGAGAGGTTCTACAGTTTTTTATTTGTAAAATCATCATTCCAATTTAGCATGTTTAGCCATTATAAAGTGGATTATCTTCCTTGGCTTCCTAGTATTAAGTTTATCGCGGTACCCTTTATTTCATATACAAATATTTCCATTTTGCATCAAAACATTAAAATTGGCCCTGGTATGAGCAAATTAATGACATACATTCTGTAAGTACAGTCCAAAAATCGTTAGTATGATGTGTAATGCTTTATTTGTTAACACATATAGTAATTATACCCCCACAAACAAAGTTTGAGGGGATATATAGGAGTCAGCTTGTCGGTCGGTCTGTTGGAAATTCCCTTCCGCTCTATATCTTCTACATTCGTGCATGGATTATCAAATGGCTTTGCACAAATGTTTCTCATGATAAGAAGGTGTGTCACGATCAATAACCACACACCTACGTGCAAGGTCACAGTTGAAGGTCAAAGGTCAAACCTATTGAAATTCCCTTCCGCTCTATATCTTCTACATGATGCAGGTAAAAGGTAAATGTCACACATCTCTAAGGCCAGCATTATAATAATGATCATGAAATTTGTATTCAAACCTATAAAACTCTTCTAATGTTAAGCTATTTGTGAGTCCAACTCTTTGTGGGGGTATTATGATAACTCCTGTGATAGTTCTAGTTATATGAAGTTGGGTAGATTTTGGTAAATCGTGCCACCCCCCATTAACATATTTAAGGCGATTTGATATGTTGAATAACATCTGCAGTACGAGTATGCATGATTTCGACTACATCAGGTCTGGTACCCGGGAGTAATACTGGAGTAGCCAAATCGTTCCGAAACCCATTAGACTGGGTAACGTAACGAGTAACAGTTAGTGACATCCATAACTTGAGCGTCTGGAAAAAAATGTAAATAATCTAAATCAGAAATTTATAATTAATATTACTCAAGTAATTTCTGAATGATTGAATATCTTTCTGATTTATTAGGAATTAACAAAACACACCAGTAGAGAGCATGAATACATAATTACAGTAGCGTAACCATTTGTCGGGATTACCCCTGCGTCGGGAATTTTCGTAAACCGCATTTGTCACTAATCACGGAAACTTTCATTGTCAGTTTCCGGACATTTTTTGCAGAAGACACCTATCTGTCAAATGGAGAAAAATATTCCACATCGCCCTTGGTCATGTAACGTTTTAATCAAAATTGTTAGAATACCTTCAAAATGTTGTATTTCAGCTATTCCCACTTTTGTCCACTCAGAAACATCATTATTGAAAAAGATTTACAAAGCATGGTTCTGTCAGTCTGCGTCACTGGATTCTTTAGCCATTTTGAGCAGTCAATGTCATGTAAACACAGACTGGTAGCTGACCAATTACCAGAAGAGAGCTTCTCATTATACTGGGGGGTCTTATATGAAAAACAATAAAAAACTAACACAGAATTATATTTGATTACACAGATGTAGATATAAACTCCGTGTTTTTAATAGAATTTATTGTTCTGTTGATTATAAAAATGCTCAGAATAATATTCTACAGTTTGTAGATTGTTATTATCTTGTTGTTGGTATATATCCTGCCTGTGTGCGCAATTTAATGAATATGGTAAAATAGCATGTACCACAAATGAAAATTAAACGTGATCTGAAAGCATCTTGCAGTATGATTATTAGCCTTGTGATAATATTATTGTCATTTATGACTGGCAAAGGAAATGGTGGAAAATTGTTTACTGTACACTCCTCTGATAATTTAGATAACCATTTTTCACTCTGATCCGATGGTGCGCCACACTACAGGATGAGAATAACCCAACAACAAAAATCCAGAGTCTAAGGTCACAGTCTATTTTCTACAAGCGCCTGGATGATACGTTAACAAAATGGACGACATGGAAACAAGCAGCACTTTTTGATAAATCTGGTTTCACAGCACTTTTACGATAAGTTTATTGTTTTAAAAAGTTTTGAATAATTGTTTTTGTATGCTTATAGCTCTAGTAACTGGCCAACGAAGGCTTATTATCCAGAATCTAGGTATATCCACTGTATGAACAAACAATGTAGACAATGATCAGACCAATTTTGCCAATATTTGGTTTGCCATGTTATACAATACATGTATATACGTCATTATTATTAGTCACAGTTTAGACTCTGACCAGACATATTTACCAATGTTTTTCATAGAACGCCTATATTCTCGTGAATAGTTACAGGCGTTCTATAATTACAATCGGTCGATGGGCCGAATGGGGTTCGCTGCGGGAAACTTCGTAAAATGAAAGTGTGCCAATACCAACAAGATATATGTTAGTTCAATATTGAAACATGCTAACACCTGTAGACATTGATAGGTTATATTAAAATAATAATACGCATGTAATTTGCAAAAAAATAGCTTCCCAATGAAATTTAGTTTAAATAGATTATCCCGTATGGAGCCTCATTTAGAACCTCTGGTACATTTAGAGTCAATATTTGAACCGTTTTACTAAACGCCATAGTGTCATGTGTCCAATTTATTGGACACGGACACTTTTTTTTTATGTAATATACCAACCAATAACAAATTTACGTTTAAAAAGTCAGCTATTTGTTGTTAAATGCGATTGTATTTTCATTGTGACGTCATACTATATTTCGTGTCCTGCCAAAACGCGTAATAATACAATGATTGGTCATATTGCCATTACACGTACTGCCATCGTGATTGCTGTCTTCGTTGTTGATAAGCTCTAAATACGGAAATACAGATACTCATTGTGTACTCAACGATTTGTGAATGCTACAGACGTATTTCATCTGCAAATTTGCTAAAGTTGAGAGGACAATACGGCGACAGCCAAGAGACATCAATAATTGACCTACATTTTACATAAGTCTACTACTACTAGCTGCCAGACACGAAACATTTGTTTCAGGTAGGAATTATTTCTTTATTACTGTTGACCAATATTTGAATCGTGCTGACTTCGACAGCACTTTTAACCACAGGGCTACTAAAATAATTCCATTGTATTCAATCTAACATGAATTCATGTGGTGGGGGATATTCAACATTGCCTGTGCATGTGCCGAGTCATTGGTTTTCGCGACCAATGTTATTTCTACAATTGTTGTTTAAATAGCTAATTTCTAATTTATGGTGCATCTCGGACTCTGTGTGTTTGTGGCACCTCGATACTTGTAGATTCACTTTGAATATATGTTTTCAGTCCAACAAGTCGATTCATTATCTATTTAGGCTATTATCTGTTATCTATTGTCTATATATATAGGCTTTTAGCCACTTAAAACAGACACTACTTTCACCCCCCCCCCACCCCCACCCCCGCCAGTCAAATAATGTGTTTATAAAAACTGTAACAACAGTGATGAAAAAAGTAAAAAATTGAGGTGTGCGAATCCAGGTACACTGCATTTGCACAGCGGTGAATTTTCCCCGAAATATCATGAATATAGGCCGGTGCAGTATTTCTATTAAGTAAGTGTACCCGGCTTCGCACCGTGTATGTGGCTTTGCACACACCAATATTTTACATGTCTGATTATTCATGTTGTTTTCATAAGACAAGTGTTTTCAGAAAGTCACGTGTTTACACGATTTAGAAAACTATAACAACAGTGACCAAACAAGTAAAAAAATTGAAGTGCAGTATTTGTATTAAGTATTTGTATTGCAGTGGGTGGGCTTCCTAAAATTTATTTGTACACAGGGTACCCATGTTTGGTCTGGGGTGGTGATGAGGGACTTTTTTGCTTCATTGGGGTGACCTCACGAAATATGGGCGGGGGTGGAGACTGTATGTTTGTTGAGATTACAATCATGTCTGTTAATTCTGCGCACTCTAATAATAATTTTCATGAAAATGTCCATATTCAGTCAAAATTCACTGAACATTAAAGGCAGTTCTTAGCCAAGATAATCACGGCTAAGCAGATGGCTTTTACTATTTCATCTGTCGTCTATTATCTGTATCCGCCTAGCGGTAGACCCAGCCAAATTTTTGATCAAAATATCAGTCCATTTTGTCCTTGAGTTTTGCGAATAATACGGGAATAAAATGATAACCAATGTCGGTATATTTGCATGTGTATTATTGGTTTATGAAGCAGATCTGTTGTTGATCTATTCATTTAGTAAGCAGGACCACTAATCATTTTGACCATGTTCTGAATAACTTTTTACAAACTATTGGAATGGGATAAAATTGTGACTTAGTATACCGTTAATCAGCTGATTTATTCCAAATCAACATAATTTATTCTGACGTAAGCTGGGCAAAACATTACGTGAATTGTGCATTAGCCGGTGCGCAGAATTAGCCGAAATGACATTTTTTAAATATATGTTGTTGGGTTACCATAAAATGATAAATTCCCACGACTTGCTACTAAAATTTTCTCTGTTTCGCACTAATACAATTAGGCTTACCATATTCTTGACACTTTTCTAAATAGATGCCCCTTCAGTTGTATGTTTTATGCCGTTGAAAAGAATTGAAAAAACAAAATGTAAATGTAAAGCTATATTTACGTCATGTAAATGTATGTAACGGAAATTACATTTCTGAGACCCCTGGTCCCTTGAAGTGGAAATAAAATTAAAAAAATGACGAGAACAATTGGCTATACTATTATAAATGTAACAACTGGACTGTCACCCAATGGAATAAACACAGTTTAATGAATTATTGGTTCTACATCGAAACTAGAAAAACGACACAAATATGTACATAAAATATAGAATCACTGATGTCTCATTATTATTGAACCATGTTATTGTAGTTGCGAACAATAACTCTTGCAATCTACTCCTGTACCGTCTGTAGCAGAGTTACTATTCCATTCATACATGTAGGCTTCCTCTACATAATAGCTAATCAGATCTGATTTACACTTTAGTTGTTAATTGTGACACAATTTGTATATTTTCCATCTGAAAAAAAAATATTATAAAAGTAATACGTATGGATCACGATTTGCCTGGTTTGGCCCTCAGGTACGTTTTCATCTTTCGCTCTTTCTGTTACCTGGGAGTTGAATTGGGTTATTGCCCATTATAGAAGTAGTAAGATTATTACTGATCCTACTGCTTTTGGGAGGGGCCATGTGATTCTGGTGTGGCGAGGACCTCGCATCAGATCAGGATCATCCTGATTTAAGGGTTGAGTATATAGTTCTTTTATTGTAAATATTCATTTCTGATTTTAGGATTTTCCCCCCATTTGTACATGTACTTGAACATGTACTTGTACAGGTAATATATGGGATTTATTACTAAACCCATTGACCCGGCCTTAAATGACCGCATCTGTTGATAACTTGATAGGCCGTTAGACCCCAACAACAAATAAATGATATACGTAGGCTTCCTCTACAGAATAGCTTATCAGATCTGATTTACGCTTTAGTTGTTAATTGTGACCTAATTTGTATATTTTCCATTGGAAAAAAAAACTATTATAAAAGTAATACAAAACTTTACGTGGGTGGTCACGTCGGGAGAACGAGACGACGTAAATTAACGGTAGTAGTTCCTCCATATAGAATCACTATTTGCCTGGTTTGACCCTTCAGTACATTTTATCTTTGGCTCTTTTGTTACCTGGGAGTTGAATTGGGTTATTGCCCATTATAAAAGTACATTGTAGTAAGATTATTACTTATCCTACTGCTTTTGGGAGAGGCCAAGTGATTCTGGTGTGGCGAGGACCTGGTATCGGACCAGGATTATTCTGATTTCAGCGCTGAATATAGTTGTGTTATTGTAAATATTCAGTTCTGATTTTGGGATTTTCCCCCCATTTGTACATGTACGTGAAATATACATGTACTTTTACTTTTTTTATAATGAAACGTGAATTTCGTCACTGATATCAGGGGCGATAACCGTGTTTCCGTTAAAGGTTAATGGAAACTATATTCTGTCTGCTTAGTTTTGTTATGTGCACTATGATCGTACTTTATAATGTGTCAATAAAAATATTTGTTCGGGTGACACATTTAATTGGTATAAATAATTTAAAATGTCATGTCCTCATTTGCATATCAAAATAGCCTGATACCACCACGAGTCACTATCAGTAAAATCAATATTACTAAATGATTATATATGTATAGTGGACCTGCACTCGTAATTTTTAAAACTGGCGGAATACATGTACCGTAGTTACACAATTATACACTTATTTAATTCTTATAGGCAAGCTGTTATGCAAACAGGTTGAAGTACATTGTAACGGACCGAGGTCTATAAATACATTAAATACGCCTAAAAGCGTCCATAAACGAAAAAAAAAAGCTAAAAAAAGTTTTGTTACTCCCTCTATAACACACACATATATATACCTCGGTCCGTTACTTCAACCTGTGGTGGGACCCCAACTTTAGCTGGTACATGTAATTTGCGAACCAGATCTCTTATTCACTATTCTGCAGAGGAAGACTATGAATGGAAACGTAACTCTGCTACGGACAGTACGGTTGTAGATTTCAAGAGTTACTGTTCACAACTATGAACAATGTGGCTTACTCGCTTACCACATTTATCCAAGTTTTTGTGAGTTTGATACCCGGGTGGGATGTAGTTCTCTAAGCACTGTTTCATGTTGGAAAGTTGCGGAGTCATTTGCTGAGTAATGGTTAATACTGGTAAGAAATTCAATAAAAGGCTAACCATGTACATAATAGTGTTTGATTGTTTGTTTCAGGGAAGCCGTCTACAGATCTTAGCCATCTGGATTATTCGTCGAGCCTCTTCAACTTCACCCTGCAGTCGAGGCAGACACCAGCAGGGCTATTGAGATAGTATATGGGCGGTTTCAGAAGAAGCAGATAAGGCGGAAATTGTTTCTCATTCTACTGTTGAAGGACAAAGGCCACCAGAAGAATCGCTGCCCGAAGACACTACTCCACCTGGGCAACAAGTTGCCAAACACTTGCGAAATGGGAACTGATCCAGTTCCTGACCTACACGAAGCAAAAATATAGTGTCGCCATGACAGACTGTCATTATCTTAAGATCAGCGACATCTGAAAATATAACCCTCGAGGAAGAGCTTGAGAAAGACAAGTTCAGTTACAAAAAATTAACCATTTAACCGGAGTACCATCCATGCCATCGGCAGTGTGTTTGTGTGGTTCTCAACTCTGATTTCTGCTCTAATCATCTAATCAACCTGTTGAAAGGATGTATCGTGAAGACATGTTACTTCTTGTGTTGATGGAATTGAGAATGAATCTTATTCACACAAATCTGAGTTGTGCAGTTTTAAGATTTGTCAATATGTTTTGAATCGGTGACTCATTCTTGTGGTGGACAGAATGACATTTGTACATTTCTGATTATGTGACACTCGAAGGACTAGATATTGAAATGGTCAGAAATATATTTACTATGCTTTTAAACATATGTGGCTGTGACCTCAGGTTGAAGTAACGGACCATGGCCTATAAATACATTAAATATACCTAAGAGCATCAATAAGTGAGAGAAAAATAAGCTAAACAAAATGTATTTACTCCATGTGTATATATGGGAGTAAATAATTTGTTTAGCCTATTTTATTTCACTTATTGATGCTTTTAGGTATATTTAATGTATTTATAGGTATTGGTCCGTTACTTTAACCGGTGGCTGTGACTGAAGAATGTGGTTTATGGGATTTGTGACCAGTGTAGCTCCTGATCAAATAGTACACTCATGTAGCCTGATAATGATGTGGCTTGTTAGAAGCATGATGGAGATTTCATTAATGTAATGGTGAACAGTTCAGATCCTGTGCGGATAGTGTATCTACACTGATCGCAAATCCCATAAGCCCCATTTCTCCAGTCACAGACACATATTTGAGCAAATTTAAAAATCCTACCGCCAACCTAGAGTGATTAGCATTTAAGGTATTGCATTCAATCTTTGATTCATAAATTTTCTGTTTAACGTCCACAGTCTATAAAGTCTATATTTGGTTGGTTTCACATGGTTTCAGTTATCTTCGCAATAAAGGATTTTACTTGAAACATCCAGAATAGACCAAAGACAAACTTTGTAGACTTTCGAAGGGAAACAAAAATTTACGAATTAATGATGTATTTTTGTGCTATTATCATGATTATAATTGAAATCAATGCCCAATGGTCAAACTTGTAACAAATTACATGTGTACAATAAATTTCGACTTCGAAATTTGACTTCGAATGAAATGGTGCAATTGGTTGATATTGGTCATTTGCAGTGCATGATGTGAGAAACAACATATTGAGGCATCATCTGTAACACAGTGCCTTCAATCATGATTCATACCCAGGCATACAAAGTATATCGAGGTGTATATAGTTTTTGTATTTTCGTCCATCCGTAAGATTTGCGTTGAAGGTTTTTGGGTACCCATTATATATGCAACCGTAAATCGCATTGAGTTGAATTTTCATATACTTCTTTATAGTCATCCATATTTTTTATACTGTAGCACACCGATGTGATGTGGCTTTCCTGCACAAGGTCAAATTACTTAAAGTTTTGAAATATTTGTATCAAACATCAAAGTTTTTAAGTACACAATGTCTCTGCAACCGCAAGTCGGGTTGACTTGAAACTTCATATATATCTTCTTTATGAAGTTAGAAGATCAATATTTTCTTTCTATAGCCCTGGTGGGTGTGCAGTGATGGGTAATTTTAACAATCGCGATTCATCCTTACCGGAAATCCGACTGGAGACCTGGTTTGGCCCTCACATACGTCTTTGGCATTTTGTATGTGACAGTTGAATCTGGTTATATCTCTTGTGTGAGTATTACGATTATTCGTAATCCTTTTTTAGGGAAAGGGGCCAAGTGACTTTGGTGTGGTATGGACCTGGCATCAGGTCAGGTTATTCTAATTTCAGGGCTGACTATATTTTTCTCGATGAAATTATTCCGTTCTGATTTTGGGATTTTCCCCCCAATGCAGCAGGTTAATACAGGATCAAACCTGTTTGCCCAGCTTTATATGACCTGCTGTTGATAGGCCGTTAAACATCAATAAACAAACAAACAACTTTGGCATTTGGTATCCGACAGTTATATCCTTTATGTGAGTATTAGACCATAGCTGTTGATAGGCCGTTAAACACCATTAAACAAACATTATATAGCCCACTCATACGGCTTTCATGCATACAGTGAAGGTGAAATTACTTTGAAACTTGCGTTAAATGTTTTGAAATATATGCGTTAAAGTTTTAAGTAAACAATTTCTCTGCAACCGTAAGTCAGATTGAATTGAAACTTCATATATTTGTCTATCAACAATCAACATCCATATTTTCATTTTATAGCCTACGCATGTGACTTTCATGCCCAAGGTCAAGGTCAAATTGTGTTAAATGTTTTGAAATATTTGCATTAAAGTTTTAAGTACACAATTTATCTGCAACCGTATATTGGATCGACTGGAAATGTCACACTTCTTTATCAACAGCCATATTTTCATTCTATATCTCACCTAAGCAGCTTTCATGCCAAAGGTCAAGGCCAAATGACTTTGCTACGGCCGCCGGTATGTGTGAGACCCGCTCACTTGCTCTAGTCCTTAAAAGCAAGAATAACATATCTTAACATACTGATTTCTTTTGTTTTTTTCGGATACATGTACTGATTTTGTGTCCCGAGCATAACTGGAATTCCTTTTTGTATTTTTATCACAACTCTTGCCTCACTAATATTCCAGTGTTCTCCCTTTGTTTGTTCACAGCATTGATTTTGTATCTGGCACATAGCGATATTTCAAATTTGACCTAATATGGTCCTGATATATATCAAATCGAAGGTATCGTGGGTATTGTCAAAATCGGATGATACATCATACAAGATGGCCGCCGACAGGTCATCCTTTAATTATAGATTTCGTCTTCTTCTCATGTACCGTTTGGCCGACGCTGGTCAGACTTCACAGTTGTGGTGCGTGGGTGAAGCATTTTCATATTTGTTAAAATGGAGGTTGTCGCATAATCCAAGATGGCCGTTGTAGAAAATTTATTTTGTTAAAATTCTTAAAAAAAATCATATCAACCATGTTAATTTTACATTATTATTATTTTTACATCAAGCTTGAATTGCCACTTTGATATCAAGGGCGATAACATTGACTCTTTAAAATGTTAATGGAAACAACTATTTATTCTCTCTATTTATCTTTTGATGTGCAATGATCATATTTTGTAACAAGTCAATACAAATATTTATTCAGGTGACACATTTAGTTGATATAAATAATTTAAAAATGACCTGCCTCATTTACAATCAAAATAGCACGATGATACAACCTATCAGTAAACCTAAGATTACTAAGTGAATATTTCT
>CM055267.1:110639526-110717985 GCA_029237695.1 Conchocele bisecta | reverse complement strand
AAAACAGCGCAATTACAATGTACCGTGAAACACATCCTACTGAAGTGTATCGACTTTACTTTGTCGATATTCGACGACGCAAACACAATGTTACATCACTTTCGAAGTTATTCCAGGTGGAGAATATTGAAGGTTTACTTAGCTTTCTTCATAACAACAGCTTGTATGGGAAAATCTAATTTCATCATTGTACATGTATACATGTTTCTCATTTCGGTTGTGTTCATCATATTTTTATTTGTGCCACAATCATTTGATTGCCGACCACATCTAACATACTATTTTACTATTACAGTCAAACCTGTGCTAAAGGCCATCTCAGAATATCAATTCCCTGTCTATGGCAGTCGCGCTTTGTTTTTTCAAATTGTTAAATTACCACATAAATGACCCTGCGACTAAAGATCACCTCTGAACAAAGGACAGATTTTTCTCTTTTCATGGCTAGACTTTTGTCACAGGTTTGGCTGTACATGTAATTTCTTCTTCATCTAAATTGCTTGGTCCTAAATGATACTCTTTTTGTGTTGGTGGGCCATTAAGCACCATTCCATTCCATTTCCATTACAATCAATAACTCGAAACGTTTGAGCCAAGGTTTCTCACAGTTGGCATACGCATTTATCATGGTTGTAGCCTTTCAAATGATAAAGGGTTTTTAGCCAGGTTTTTTGAAAAAAAATCCAGGCTATTGGATTGGCGAAAGCCGGGCGGGCGGGCGGTAGGCGGCGTCCACAATCAATGTTAGGTTTTCGTGTTTGAGTCCATTTCTTTGTTACTGTACCACCTAGGACCACCAAATTTTCACAGCTTCATAATCAAGGGGTGCCCACCACATATCACTATCCAACATGTCACTTTTTTTTTAACTTGACCCATTTTTTCCGCGTAGTCGACTTAGCCATTTTCAATGTTAAGTTTTCGCGTTTACAATGTTAAGTTTTCGTGTTTGAGTCCATTTCTTTGTTACTGTACCACCTAGGACCATCAAATTTTCACAGCTTCATAATCAAGGGGTGCCCACCACATATCACTATCCAACATGTCACTTTTTTTTTAACTTGACCCATTTTTTCCGCGTAGTCGACTTAGCCATTTTCAAGTAATGTTAAGTTTTCGTTTACAATGTTAAGTTTTCGTGTTTGAGTCCATTTCTTTGGTACTGTACCACCTAGGACCACCAAACTTTCACAGCTTCATAATCAAGGGGTGCCCACCACATATCACTATCCAACATGTTACTTTTTTTTTAACTTGACCCATTTTTTCCGCTCAGTCGACTTAGCCATTTTCAATGTTAAGTTTTCGCGTTTACAATGTTAAGTTTTCGTGTTTAAGTCCATTTCTCTGGTACTGTACCACCAAACTTTCACAGCTTCATAACCAAGGGGTGCCTACCACATACAACTATCCAACATGTGACCATTTTTTACCTTCACCTATTATTTCTACGTAATTGACTTAGCCATTTTCAACGTTAACTTTTTAACGTACGTCTGGTTAAAGTTTTTTGGTTAAAACTTTTTCGTTATACTATATCTCTGCAACTGCTTCACCCATTACCTTCAAACTTCACATGGGTGTTTATCATCATCCATATTTTCATTCTAACCCCCAACCGTGCGGCCCCTTTGCCCAATGTCAAGGTAAAATTACTTTGAATTTTTTTGTTAAAGTTTTTTCCTGTACTACATCATGATCAAATGCGGATTCAGGCGTGGGCGTGTCCAGCGCACGCCCCCTCTAAAATAAGTTTATTTTAGATTTTAACACATTTTGTTACGTGAAAAGATATGATTATTTCCTTATTTCTCGCCCAAAGTCGACGAGACGGTTCAAGTGAGTGGTAACAACATATACTTTTGATGAGTAATAAGAAAAAAATGCAGAAAATCTGAATTATATAAAAGTTGACGTTCAAATGTATCTCATTTGAGATCTCCACCCCCTCTAGACATAAATCTTGGATCCGTCCCTGATGATCCATAGGTGTGTAGTGATCAAGAATGACAACTGTTATGTTTCTTATTGTTAGAGTTGTTCCTCTGTGTAATTTCGCTTCAGCATTGGAGCATAACTTATATACCATGTATACTGCTTGGAATATGTTCATGAAACTTCACACATGCATGTATTATGGCTCTCAGGTGTGTTTCATGGAAGAATGATAACTCTCGCTACCTAACTTTTAGAGTTTTCTTGTTAGATTTTAAGTTTAAATTTGCATAAACATACAAACTATATGTTATGTAAAATGTACTGCTTGTAATATAAAGGTCAGTGCAAAGGCAGTAGAAATACAACTTCTATCATTTTGTGGGCAAAATTACATGATATTAAAATAGTTTTCTTTTCACTTGTTTACGAGTGCGTTTGTGTAACCAAAATGTAAGCTCACAGGGAGTGTGGATATAACAAGAGGAAAACATGATACTGAGACTGGTTGCTGTTGAATGTTCATATTCTGAGCTATCATGATATGCCATTTGGCGACTAGTGATTGATATATCTTAACCTGTAGGTTGACATCACATGTGTGTTGTCATCAAAAAGGTAATCCTATTGCTGTCTGTGTAGCTGCTAGAGAAATTTGCTGAAATGGCGACAACATAGAATGATTGTTGGCCATTTTGAAATAGATTTTTATATACAATTACATGTACCTGTTTCCTGACACATACAATTTGCATTTTGCAACCCTGGAAAAATTAAAAAATCTTTCCTGCATATTCTGAAATATTTTTCTATGTCGTTACATATGTACTGGTGGGTGGAAGGTGGGTGCAAGCGATGGGTAATTTAACGATCGGTGTTCATCCTTACCGGAATTCCGAATGGAGACCTGGTTTGGCCCTCACATACGTCTTTGGCATTTTGTATGTGACAGTTGAATCTGGTTCTACCCCTTATGTGAGTATTACGATTATTCGTAATCCTATTTTAGGGGAATGGGCCAAGTGACTTTGGTGTGGTATGGACCTGCCACCAGGTCAGGTTATTCTAATTTCAGGGCTAAATATATTGTTTCTCGATGTAAATATTCAGTTCTGATTTTGGAATTTTCCCCCCAATGCAGCAGGTTAAAACGGAATCGAACCCGTTTGCCCGGCCTTACATGACCTTAGCTGTTGATAGGCCGTTAAACACCAATAAACAAACAAACAAACAAACAAACAAACAAATAAACAAACAAACATATGTACTGAAATATTGATCGGTGTCACAGTTTTATTCTTCAATTCAACTATGTTGTAAGTGACCTTTTATTTATCAGTATTATGTTTAGGAAATATATTTGTATCTCCTCGCCAATAGGCAAGGGGTGATATAGCGTTAGTCCATGTATGTGTGATGGTTGGTTGGGTAATTTAATTTAACGATCGGGATTCATCCTTACCGGCCCCCAATGCTGTAGATTATTCGGGATTGAACCTGTTGCCCCGTCCGCTTGCGGAAAGCGAGACATAGTGATCACAATGACGACCGGGTGTCCGTCCGTCCGTCCGTCCGTCCGTCCGTAGAAAAAGTTTTTAAATACCTTATATCTCTGCAGTCCTAAGTCACATTGACTTGAAACTTCATTTATCCCGTCAACACAGTGCTTATGTGCCGTGAAACACGGTGCCGTGAAACATTTTTGATATCCAGTCAATACTATTTTTTGCATTTTACAGCCATTTGTAGGTGTTAACAGGATAAATAGAATAGTATGTTTGTGCCGAGAATGGGAAAAAAATATTTGGCGCGGCACGGAAACGGGATGTGCTCGGCAGAGCCTCGCCCATCCCGTTTCCTGAGCCTTGCCAGATATTTTTTCCCATTCACGGCACTAACCTACTATTCTCTATATGCTTATTAGTCATGATCCATATATTCATGCTGTATCTCACTCATGCGGCCCCTGTGCCCAAGGTCAAATTACTTAGAAGTTTGCGTTCCGAAATCTGCGTTAAAGTTTTTAAATACCTTATATCTCTGCAGTCCTAAGTCACATTGACTTGAAACTTCATATGCTTATTAGTCATCATTCATATATTCATTCTGTGTCCCACTCATGCGGCCACTGTGCCCCTATGTCAAGGTCAAATGACTTAGAAGTTTGGGTTAAAGTTTCTGTCAAAATTTGCGTTAAAGTTTTCACATACCTACTATCTCTGTAACCGTAAGTCGGATTGCTTGAAACTTTGTATGCTTATTGGGCATCAAACTTCAAATAAATACACTCTTGAGACCATATATACTGACAAGCTCTATCCGTTGATAAATACAGTGGCTGTATTTGCTTCGCATACATGTAGATTATTAGTATCTTTAGGTTTATGTATGGTCATACAATTGTTTGTATCAGTACAAGGGGACAGACCATACCCTTCGTATCTCATGGCAGACGTTTTTACAGGCTATGGGATCACATGGTCTATTGTTTACACTGCAGCACTGCACTGTAGTTCTTCCGTTTAATGATGACCATGTTACACTACAAGTCATCCAATGCCAAATGTAGCAGCATTACATTTGTAGTTAGTTAATAGGGTGGGTGGCAGGTGGGAGCATGTGATGGGCAATTTAACGATCGGGGTTCATCCTTACTGGAATCCCGACTGGAGACCTGGTTTGGCCCTCACATACGTTTTTGGCATTTTGTATGTGACAGTTGAATCTGGTTATACCCCTTATGTGACTATTACGATATTCGTAATCCTATTTTAGGGGAAGGGGCCAAGTGACTTGGTGTGGTATGGACCTGGCACCAGGTCAGGTTATTCTAATTTCAGGGCTGAATATATTTGTTCTCGATGTAAATATTCCGTTCTGATTTGGGGATTTTCCCCCCAATGCAGCAGGTTAAAATGGGATCGAACCCGTTTGCCCGGCCTTACATGACCTTAGCTGTTGATAGGCCGTTAAACACTAACAAACGAACAAACACATAAATAATAGTTAGGACCAGGTTTAAACAACGTTCTATTAAAATTTCTCTGCAGAATGTTCAGACTAACTACACAAGTAATACTGCTAAATGGTATTGGCGAACTCTTAGTGTTAAAGGCTGGAACTTGGTCATCATTAAAAGGAAGAAACCGCAGCCTTATTGATGAAAAATAAAATTTACCTGAAACATCATGGGCGCCGCCATTGCTGCAGTGTAAACAATGACCACGTGATCCCATACCCTGTTTTCAACATTTCTCAGAATTTTGTCTCTTGCTTTTGGTTTTTGCTTGTAGCATTGTATATTTGATGAAAATAACACATTTAATATGACGTTAAAAATATACTGCTTTTTCAAGATTAAGCTCATTACATGGGGCTTTCAGTCTGTGACAGGTATGGGACAGACATGTGTGAACATGTTATATACACATGTACTCGTTACACTAATCACTGCACAAATTGGTATCAATACATAATATGGTATCAATTAGTGTTATTGTCACTTGTCATAATCCTTAGTGCTTCCAAGTAAATGTTGATCCCAGCGTTGGCACAATCCCAGTTCTTTGGACAACGACGTTCCAATTGAATCTTACTTTGTTCATTTATATGCATTTGCACCATTTCCAAGATGGGCCTTGTGTCTGTTTCACCACCTGGAACAATTGCATCGTCGTCTGTTCCGTGTTCCTCGGTGTCAATTGGATGGGCCATCATACCTGAAGTCCACAACCGCAATGGCGATGTACGAGCAGTGCGCAGTCTGTGTGAAGCCCAAGCCTCTTTCCAGAGATGAAGCTTTTCGTTTATCTTGTGCTTGTACACATAGTGAAGGGCGAATATGTGTGTAGGGTCTAATATGTCTAAAATGCCCTCATCTTCCATGAATGAAAACAATTCTGAATAGTAACCTAGAACACCATCGTACACACCTCGCCAGAGGCGTTCGATACGTTGATTGTGAACACTTTTCCCGGTTTTAAAACCAGTGGTACCTCGTGTTTCAATCATAAAATCAGCAATTTGTACGTTTTCAAGCCCCATGTCGGTCCTAACACAGAGTGGTATACCAAACCTATCTACACCTTCTTTGAAAATGCTCACCATAGTGTCGGATCTGTTGTTATCTTCACAATTTATGAACATTATCAACCTACTGAAACCATCAATTCCTGCAGCAATTACAAAAAACCAGCGTATCAGTTTGTGGTTTGTGTCCACATGCCACATATGATTTGGTCCTTCGACATGATAAACACGGCGATGCAAGCGTCCTAATTGACGACTGCGTACACCATTTTCATCATGTTGATGAAGAATGTCTCGCAGTCGATATCTCGGTATCTGTAATGAAATTGTACATGAATTATTTTAAAAACGTGGTATAAGTCTTAACACTATTAAATACATCAGCAAACATTACTATAAGACTATAATACATGTTTAACATGCCATCATTAAACTTCTCTAATCCGGCAGGTGGAAGCATGCTGCGACGGGTAATTTAACGATCGGGGTTCATCCTTACTGGAATCCCGACTGGAGACCCGGTTTGGCCCTTACATGTGACAGTTGAATCTGGTTACACCCATTATATGATTATTATGATTAATCATAATCCTATTACTTTTAGGGGAAGGGGCCATGTGTCTGTGGTGTGGTATATGGACCCCCCCCCATGCAGCAGGTTAATGCGGGATCGAACCGGCTGGCCCGGCCTTAAATGACCCCAGCTATTGATAGCCCGTTAAACACCAATAAACAAACAAAAACTGAAATTTCCTAACTTTCAGTCTGACCAATATTAACCGGGTAAATTGCTATAATTCCGTCACAGTTTGAATGTAAAATGATAAATGTAATGTTCTATGGTTGTAGTATTTATCGTGTCATGCATGGAGTAATACGTGCTACAACTCCTTCATTAACCATGATAGAAAATATATATTTTCTATATCCAGTGTGCAAATTTATTTATTTAGTTTACTTAATGGTGTTTAACGGCCTGTCAAAATATGTGCACGAGCAGTAAGCAACGTGTATACATCAAATACCACAGACAGTCGCAAATATGTATGCCAAACATTACTCAGATTTAAACAGTATGTCAAAAGATGTATTGGTTACAAAAAGTGTTTGTTGAGCCACTCTGTTTCATCTTTAATAATGTAAACAAATCAATTTTTAGCGGCCATCTTGCATTTCACTTTACTAACCTATTCACAAATTAGCTGCCACTGTAAAATGATTGAATAACCATGTAGTTAAATTATAATAAATTGTGTGTACACATTGTAACACAAATTATGTACTCACATGTATATTCTTCTGTCGCAATATTTCTTGTAGCATTTTCTCCCCACATCTTGGAAACTTGTACTGTTTTCTTAACAATCTGTGTTAGTGTATCGTCATCTATGTTTGTAAATTGGTACTTTCGCAAACCATAGATTCGCATTCGTCTGTAAACTGTGCTCTCGGAAACTGATAATAGGGAAGCAATTTCCTTTATCTGAAATCCAGTTTCCAGTAGTGTTTCGACAGTTATCTTTGCTATTTGGAACTGAGGCGGCCCACACTGATCATTGGTCTTGTGCGGCTGAACACTTCCATAACAGATGCAGGATGTTCTCAATGTCATTATATCCGTCCTATTCACAACACCCAAGCAATTCATGTCATATATTGATAATTTCCCAACTATATCTGGCGTAATCTTTTCCGCATGAAAGATTGGAATACACCTGGCCAGGCCCAGTTTTCGCAAAATATCATCCATGTTGTTCACTATTTATGGTTAGTAAGTCTTTATTTCACATTTATTTCTTTATTCGTGTAACACTGCATTCTGGATGATGCACGAGTTATCAAAGAGGAACTAAACTCATTGTTACCTCAGCACATCAGGTAATGTCGACAAGATGAGACTATGCGCTGATATTATGAGATGGAAGGACAGTAACACAGCACAAACATTTACGGTATGTTGATATGTGGACAGGATACCATGATAAATTGACTCTACAGTGTACATCCAGATACGATGTGGACAATATAACATGGTAACGGGACAGTGTATAATGCACAGCGGACAGCACGGGATGATATGTGAACAAGGTAACATATCGAATGAACACGATGATAAGGCGAGTAGACACTACAAAATGCACATTAGACAGCACATGATAAGATGTGGACAACACAGTAGGGTGAATTGACAGAACATAATGCAGATTGGACAACATGACATGACGTCTGGACAAGATGACATTACGTCTGGACAAGCTGGCATGACGATTGGACAATATGGCATGACAATTGGACAAGATGACATGACGTCTGGACAAGATGACATGACTTCTGGACAAGATGGCATGACGATTGGACAATATGGCATGACAATTGGACAATATGACATGACGTCTGGACAAGATGACATGACTTCTGGACAATATGGCATGACGATTGGACAATATGGCATGACAATTGGACAATATGACATGACATCTGGACAAGCTGGCATGACGTCTGGACAAGATGGCATGACAATTGGACACGATGACATGACGATTGGACAAGATGACATGACGTCTGGACAAGATGGCATGACGATTGGACAATATGGCATGACGATTAGACAATATGACATGATGTCTGGACAAGCTGGCATGACGATTGGACAAGATGACATGACGATTGGACAAGATGACATGACGTCTGGACAAGATGATATGACGTCTGGACAAGATGACATGACGTGTGGACAAGATATAATGTACAGTGGACAGTACATCATAATATATGGAAAATACAACATGATGACTGGACACGATATAATGTACAGTGGACAGCACATGCCAATGTGTTGACAAGATAGTATGACGATTGAACAAAATGTAACGCACAATGGACAGCACATACTAATATCTGGACGTTTTAAAATGTTGAAATGGCACAATATAACGGAAAGTGGACAACCCATGTCACGCTGTGGACAAGCTAACATGTAGAATTGACAAAATATAATTCATAATGGGCAACGTAATCGAATTGCGCAAGATAATATGGTCAATTGGCAAGATAAAATGCACAGTGGACATTACATGATACTATGTTGACAAGACAACATGGTGAGTTGACAAGATATAATATACAGTGAACAGTACATGCTAACATTTGGACAAGACAGTATGGCGAGTTGGCAAGATGTAATGCAGAGTAGACAGCACATGGTAAGTTTTGACAAGACAGCATAGCACGTTGACATAATAACATCATGATTTGACATCAAATCACACTTATCAGGTACATGAGACAGCTGGGGCGTTCCATAGCTGCCTGTCCCTCAGACATTTCGCCTTTTTTTTTGGCCGACGCCGTTTCATACAATTTCAGTCCTGGACGTTTCGACATGTCGATATTCTTGTTTACATATTGGGAAGCCTACTGGCGCGCGTAGTATACTGCGCATGCGCACCGCAAGCCGTGATGTGAAAGTCGTTGTCCCCGCACATTATCAAAATAGACCGTTACCGCCGCGCGTCGCTAACAGTAAATTGATAATTAATAAATGATTATGTTTGTATAGCGGGCACTCGTAATTTTTAGAACTGTTGGAATAGTGACATAATTATGCACTTATTTAATTCTTATAACGAACATTTTGTGCCTACTGCGTGGGCATGTACCTTTAATACGCTGCAAAAGCCAACTGGATGCAATAAAACCAATAACACTTTGTGTTAACTCTTTGCATGCTGGGAAATGTATGAGCTATAAATAGCTAAAAAATAGCAGACGACAATAATCATCATATTTTCTTTTATTTCTCCTTGTAAATATCATGAATATCCTCAGGATTGAATTCTAATGAAATTCCAAAACATATTTACAGAGAGAAATAAAAAATATACTCCTAATTTGTTTGGCGGACTTTTTCACCGCTAGCATGCAAAGAGTTAAAGGTACATGCCCGCTCAGTAGGCACAACATGTTCTTTATAGGAATTAAATAAGTGTATAATTGTGTCACTTTTACATCAGTTTTAAAAATTACGGGTACCCGCTATACAGATATAATCATTTAGTAATATTGATTTCACTGATAGTTACTCGCGGTGGTATCAGGCCATTTTCATACACCGTATGACTCATTCACCATTACCCCACGTATTGATTGGCACTATTATACATTTTATATCGGATCTAAATGTCCATACTGATATCGGGGGCGACAACCGTGTTTCCTTAAAATGTTGACGAACAGTACTATTTATTCTCTGTATTTATTTTTTGATGTGCAATGATCATACTTTATAATCTGTTGAAAATATTATTTTCTCAGGTGACGCATTTAATTAGTATAAATAATTAAAAAATAGCATGCCTCATTTGCATATGAAAATAGCCTGATACCACCGCGCGCCACTATCAGTAAAATACATATTTCTAACTGACTATATCTGTATAGCGGACACTCGTAAGTTTTAGAACTGGTGGAATAGTGATACAATTATACACTTATTTAATTCCCATAAAGAACAATTTGTGCCTACTGAGTGGGCATGTACCTTTAATGGTGGAAATTGTCTGGAAGAACATTCCATACCCGGTAGGTTTAAACTTGTATAGGTATATCACATTACTTATCCCATACGACATGTGACATACTTACTACATGTGTTGTGTGTCGGCTGACCTGCCCGTAAGGTCGCCCCCAGTAGCCGATTTCATCAAAATTGCAAAGTATACTTATCTAGCAAAGTATACTTTGAGGGAGTAATCATTTAATTTTCCCGAAATGAATTATTTCATATAGAACTACCGACTGCATATATTTGATGATTAAAAGTATGCAGAATTATTATACTGAATTTATTACATTATCACTGCCAATTGGCTGTGATAATGTAATAAATTAAGTATAATAAAAATTAATAAATTTATCCTAAACTTGTAAATTTCTCCCTCAAAGTATACTTTGCTAGAAAAGTATACTTTGCAATGTTGGTGAAATAGGCTACTGGTGGTGACGTTTCCTGCCGACTTGTATCTCGTCTATAAATGTAGCAATCAATGACGGCAGGTGTGGATCCAAGCGGGGGCGTGTCCGACGTAAAATTGGTCGAGTTTAGATTTTAACCTATTTTTTAAGTGCAAAGATCTGATTATTTCTTTATTTCTCACCAAAGTTACCACTCAGTTGAACCACTCAGTTGAACCGTCTCGTCGAGACGGTTCAACTGAGTGGTAACAATATAAACTTTTGATGAGAAATAAGAAAAGATGCAAAAATAATGATCTGAATTTTATGAAAGTTGACGATCATATGCGACTCATTTGCAATTGAGAATTCACGCCCCCACCCCCACCCCCAACCCCCTCCCCCCTCCCCCACCCCTCTATCTAGACTTAAATCCTGGGTCCACCCCGGGAGGTATTAACCATTTCACTACATAGTGGTGTTTGATAACAATGTAGATCCAGATGAGCCGGGCCGGCTCGTATCGAGCTGTTCATTGTTGGGTATATACTGTGGCTGCGGTTCGCCAGGAAAAAGTGACACACTGTGCCCTTTTCTGCGTATTTTATTTACAACGGCGATTCATGTTGTTCAAATAACAGGCGGTGGTATCAGGCATATGTTTTCATATGCAAATGAGGCGTGCTATTTTTTAATTATTTATACTAATTAAATGCGTCACCTGAGAAAATAATATTTTCAACAGATTATAAAGTATGATCATTGCACATCAAAAAATAAATACAGAGAATAAATAGTACTGTTCGTCAACATTTTAAGGAAACACGGTTGTCGCCCCCGATATCAATATGGACATTTACATCCGATATACAATGTATAATAATGCCAATCAATACGTGGGGTAATGGTGAATGAGTCATACGGTGTATACAAATGGCCTGATACCACCGCGAGTAACTATCAGTGAAATCAATATTACTAAATGATTATATCTGTATAGCGGGCACCCGTAACTTTTAAAACTGATGTAAAAGTGACACAATTATACACTTATTTAATTCCTATAAAGAACATGTTGTGCCTACTGAGCGGGCATGTACCTTTAACTCTTTGCATGCTAGCGGTGAAAAAGTCCGCCAAACAAATTAGGAGTATATTTTTTATTTCTCTCTGTAAATATGTCTTGGAATTTCATTATAATTGAGTCCTGAGGATATCATGATATTTACAAGGAGAAATAAAAGAAAATATGATGATTATTGTCGTCTGCTATTTTTGAACTATTTATAGCTCATAAATTTCCCAGCATGCAAAGAGTTAACACAAAGTGTTATTGGTTTTATTGCATGCAGTTGGCTTTTGCAGCGTATTAACACAGTGCATTAATATCACAATACACTATAGTCTGTTTCACGAAAGCTGCCTAAATTTTACGGCCATATAAACAATTTAAAAACAATATTTTTTTCGATAATATTAAATTAAAGGAAAATTTAAGAATGAGCCTTCTTTTTATTTCGTGAAATATGGTCAAATATTGATTTTATTACGAAAAATTGATTTGTCTATGGGAATTTAACATGGGGGGAAAAGGTAGAGGAGTTGTGGGAGGAGTCAAAAAACGAAAACAATTGGAAATTGACTCCGAAACCTAACTAGATAGCTTGGAAATGATCTAACTAAGAAAACAAAAGTTAAATTTTAAAAATCGGTCCAGTATTTCTGAAATTCTAAAAAATTTCCCCATGTTAAATCCCCATAGACATCTTCACTCCGTGAAGATGTCTATGGGGATTTAACATGGGGAAATTTTGTTTTCGCAATAAAATCAATATTTGACCAAATTTCACGAAATAAAAAGAAAGCTCATTCTTAATTTTTTCTTTAATTTAATACTATCAAAAGAAATCTTGTTTTTGAATTGTTTATATAGCCGTAAATTTTGGGCAGCTTTCGTGAAACACACAGTAGACTAAGCGTAGTAAATATGTAAATGAGACCGTGACAGAAAACACGTTCGGCGGTCACTACAGCTTCCCTGCATGATATGCGCTTATGCAGTAAACATGATTTAACGTGTATGTCTATTTAATATGATATTTATTAAACTCCTTGACTGATTTCATCAGAAATATTTCAGTAAATTCTTTGTTTAATAAGCATAATAGTAAATCACCACTCGCGTACTAAGCCTCTACTATATTTCCCTACTTATATATATTTTCTTAATTACAAATGTTCCCCCATTATAGGTGTATGCGAGAATTACCGAGTGTTAGTCGAACGATGTGATCCCTTAGAAAAGTTCAACAATCACTGCGGTTGTGGGGCGGGGCTGTGTGTGATTGGGTACTATTTAATACATGTACCACCACCGCGGAACCCATGAGGGGGACGCGGGCCCCGGGAAAACGGCGCATACCTCTTGGACACGGGACCAACCGATGTATAACGACGTCAGTTTGACACGTTGTAATTATCTTAATTGTTATGCTTTCACCTTACATGTAACTATATTATATAAATAAACTTACCACAACAACAACTGTGTCCACAATATTGCCATCGTGGCGAGCTTAACTGTGTAAATTGAAACTGCTATGGTTGGAGAAATGGGTCCTATCGGTTTTGCGACAATTAGTGTACATCCAGATCAGCCTCTGGATTAGCAATCTTATTTGGGTCTGCACTGTTTGTCATTCCATCAATGAAACATCCGACATATGTATAGCAAACAATCGACGTCCACTGTACATCGTCATCCGTCCATCAATATTTGATCAGGAACTACAGGTACATGCACACTGGTTACAAAGAATGCCAATTTCTTTGATGGAATGGCAAACAGTGCAGATCCTGATCAGACTGTGCGGATGCACAGTCTGATCTGGATCTGCACTGGTCGCAAACCCCATAAGCCCCATTTCTTCAGTCGCAGCCACACAGTTCCATCGTGTCTGTTTGAAAGGGTTAAAACAAAAAATAAACAAGCTCAAATTTAACATAGGTTTCCATTTATATCTACAGCGCTATTTTCGCTCTTACATTTACATCTGCAAATACTCTGAAATACTCTTCCGACCCAACAAAGTTCTTCATCTGCTTGTGCGTCGTCGTCAACTGTGACGTTTACGTCGCTTGCAGACACGGTTCCAAACTTAAAGTTATTTGATTTGTTGTTGACGTCAGCTACACTGCCGTCGTAGATACATTTACGGCCGTCACTTGTGTCCTTTGCAAAAGACCCGTATTTGATATTCAAACATTCAACGCTGCTGTAGTTTCTGTTTAGAACACACGACACCAGCGGAGGAAATGCTACCCCCGGAAGTGATGTAAAGCTCCTGGACGAGCATGCGCGGTTGTCTAGGGCTGTTCCATCAAGTGTGCTCACTGTGCGGGTGGAATACATGCTGATGCACGAGGTGCTGATGTGGCTACGTTGTCCACACGATTCTACGAGAGACATAGTTCGCTCAATAGTAGGGTTAGTTGAACACGGTTGTTGAGTAATTTCAACAAGTACCGGCTCCGCTTCTAAAAATGGCCGTGAGTACCCGTCTCCGTCACAGTTATCTTTCAAACGTCCCAACACATCGATAAATGTTTGCCACACATCATCGATATTCTCGCACGAACACAATTGAAACGTCTGGATCGCTTTGAAGTGTCCTTTGACAAATATCGTCTTTTGTTCGTCATCCTGAACGCCTAATGTAATAACCGGAAGTGGAGTTACGGATATGACGTCATAATCGATGTCGTCTGCTGACCAACTGATGTTTGCGACGATGAACGCCGAGTCTGTGATGCCGATGGCTGTCAGGCTTGACTTGATTGGCAACCCACAGAGGGCGACGAAATGGCCCACGGCTCTCAGCTGTTCCTTGATGCCGTATTGTGAAGCAAGTACGTCCGATAGCGCTGCGTTCATACCGGTGCATCTGGAAAATGTCACAGCCTATAATAAGTGTGATAGTGACCAGATACATTGTGAGGAACGGCATGTAATTTAGTACCCGAGAACATGCGCGATTTTTCATGAAATATATTTACAGAAACAGTGACATATTCTGTAAATGATGTCGAACGATGACCGAATTTCGTTAACTTTGGGCATTACTTACGAACGATATCGTAAATTTTGTCAATAATTTTCATGAGATCGCACATGTTCTTAAGTACAAAACCACATGGCGCGTCTCGATTTTGTAGTACAACATGGCCAGTCTAATTATAATTGGTCGGACTTGATTGTACAAATGTGGACTAAGGTGGCAGTGACCAGTTTCCTACTCATTTCAAATTTTGCCGCCTCGGACAATTTTCATTTTATGCCATTTTTCAAACAAAAAGAGAGCCACCTTCATTTTGTTAACATTCCTGGACTAGGTACACTAAAAGCATTCACACAGTAGCAAAAGATTCAGTTCATTATAGTTTATGACCTATGAAGGAATGGGAAATATCTCAGGCCGAGCTTTATAAAATCAGCAATTTCCGAGGCTGAAACAGCACTTGTTCGCAATGCCAGGCCACGTCTCTTGCGGAACTACATACTAAACGCTACTTATTTCCTCAATCACTGTCCAAAAACAAACAAACTGACATGGGCCACACCAGTTCCCATCCATGCATTTCTTCTTCAAACAATTGATGACTGCAGGCAGTCGATAATATGGCTGTTTTTGTTAAATATTACAGGAAAAGCTCTAGTTTCGTATGTCTGCCAATTTCTGACCATGGGAACAATATTCAGGTGGCCCTGGAACGAGCATTGAAACAATACTATGATATAAAATCACATAAAAATCTAAAATTATGTAGGTAAAAATAATCCATGGATCAAAGTGAATTTTAATCAGCGGGAATGTCCATATTTATAAATTTCACCGGTGCCAAAATGCGAAACTACAGGCTAACTGGTCACTGCTACCTAATAACATTAATAGGCAGTCTAGCGTCTGATATGCTACTGCAGAAATGTGGGTGTTGCATCTAAATCCTTTATTCAGAATAACGCTTTATCCCTTGGACCGCTACACACAACAATTGTCGTCTGCTGTTGATTTTATATCTGTTTATTTCTTAATAAAAACATGGTTTGACAGCACTTCAGAATCATTTCCAATGGAAATGATTCTAAAGGGCTGTCAAAGCATGTTGTACATTATTCTAAAGTGCTGTCAAAGCATGTACATTATTCTAAAGTGCTGTCAAGCATGTTTCTGATGACAAAAATGGAAAATAGAAAATAAACAGCAGACGACAAAAAATTAAGATAGCGGTGTAAGGGTTAAGCCATCTGGCCCCTGAAGCAATACCAATGTAGTAATACATAGCTATGGATGACGACGATATCAATATATGGTATTTGTGTAGTAAACAGTGCAGACGTTGATCAAACTCCGCTGGTACGCGTACAGGCTGATGTGATCCTACAAAGTGTAAATTCTGATCATGGCTGCCTGCTTTTCAACACCATAAAGTACATTGGTCGCAAAGAATTTCCATTTCATACGCGGTCACAATCACGGATTAAATTCATCAATGTGGCGACATTGCGGACCGTTTCACTAAACTTCGTACGACTAAAAGTGCAAAATTATGATAGTCTGTAAATTTCATATAATTATTGGATTTACATTTATTGAGCATAGGCTGCATAATGCAGCATATGCTCAATCAATGTAAATCCATCAATTGAAATTTACAGACTATCCTAAATTTGATCTTACGAACATTTTAGTCGTACGAAGTTTAGTGAAACGGGCCCCAGGGGACTAGAGAAATGGGGCTTATGAGATATGTGAAATGTGTAGCTCCTCGTCAACTAGCACACACCTATATTGCTTGTTAGAAGCATGACGGGCGTTTTATGGATGGAACGGCGAACAGTGCAGATCCTGATCAGACTGTGCGGATGCACAGGCTGATCTGGATGTACACTGGTCGCAAAACCCATAAGCGCCATTTCTCCAGTCACAGATAAGGCCATCCAGGCTGGAAGTCAAGCAGTGTAGCACAACTCATGCTCAGTCAATCAAGCTGCTTGATTCCAAGCACAATAGCACAATTAAAAAATAAATTCAAAGATTAGCGCAGGCGGTGGTGTATAATGGTACACCGTGTCGCAAATACGGATTGATTGATTGAATGATTGATGCTTAACAGCCTATCAACAGCTAAGGTCATTTAAAGCCGGGCCAACGGATTCGAACCCTCATGTAGCTTGCTGTACTGTGGAGAAAATCCCAAAATCAGTAAGGAATTAAACATACATGTATATTCGGTCCTGAAATTAGAATAACCCGACATGGTGCCAGGTCCATACCACACCAAAGTCACTTGGCACCTTCCTCTAAAAGTAATAGGATTAGGGATAATCGTATTACTGATACAAGGGATATACCCAAATTAAGCCCTCACATACAAGAATATGCCAAAGACGTACATGAGGGCCAAACCAGGTCTCCGTTCTCGATTCCGGTAAGGATGAATCCCGATCGTCAAATTACCCATCGCATGCTCCCACCTGCCATCCACCGCATACGGATTGAATCAAAACCGATGAAAATATATGAAAGTATTGTCACAATACCGATAGCAGAAAATCGAGAGCATACGTCAGAAGATCTTACCGAACTAATCCGTGTTGTCGGCAAATACAAACAGTTTAAACGGTTGATACGAGTTCTTTAGCTTTAATTCTTCCTGAACTCGAATCTATTCCCAGACAAATTCCGTTACTTTGAGTGGACCTGATCCGAGTAATGACGTTACATAGCAACGACGCCATGTCACGTTCACGTCACGTTTCCAAGATATGTACACAACGCTGGCGTCGGGTGTGAAGTGACATTACACCGTTTGTCAACAACACATTTCCTAAGTAGCAAGCGCATTTGCTCATCAGACAACAAATCATTGTATTGATTGACTGGGTTTTAAGGTCTATTTAACATCGAGGTCAAATGTGTCTATGACTTGAGACAATACGACCAGTGAATGTCCAGATCAGCTGATCAGGATATGCACTTATCGGCATACGATAAATTCAACGCCCGCCATGCTTCTAACAAGCAACATAATATCGTTATCAGGATACATGGGTGTGCTATTTGATCAGGAGCTACACTGGTAACAAATCCCATAAGCTCCATTTATCCAGTCCAAGCCACGAGTACAGGCAGTCTGTATCTGTGTGGGAGAAATGAGGGATCGCAGTTACAGTGCAACCTCTCTACAACAGCCACCCATGGGAAGACCCAAAACTGGCTGTTGTAGAGAGTTGGCTGTTGTAGGGAGGTTAATGCTGAATTATATTTTGTCGTCCGCTGTTTATTTATTTTCTTCGATAATTCTCACCAAAAACATGCTTTGCCAACATTTTAGAATCATTTCCAAATGGAAATGATTCTAAAATGCTGTCAAAACATGCTTTTATTTAGAAAGAAGGCAAATCAAGATCATACGACACTTTTCGTGCTCAGCAGTCAAAGGGTTAGACATAGAGGAAATCATCCATTTGGGATATAAATAGCGGCTGTTACAGAGAGGGTGTTGTTGTAGAGAGGTGGCCGTTCGGGGAGGTTCGATTGTAGTTACATGTATTTCCCATTGCAAATATATTTATAAATATCCGGTGCTATGATTTATTTTAGCGTTTATTTCTTACTGAATAGTTCAAAAATTAAGACTGATCTGAGTCTACACAGTTTGTAATACAATGATAGGTGTCAAAATATGAATCTGGCAAATAATGAAGTTCAGGATCAGACTGTGCAGATATGCAGGATAACCTGGATCAACACTAGTCGAAAACACTAAAATGGCTCCTTTACACAACAAATCGCCCTTTTTACAAGAAATATATATATACGCTAAATATACAATTTGGACCGGATTTCTATAAATAGAATCAAAGGGAAATAACTAGCTACGATCCCTCATTGCAAACGCATTGCGCACTGAATCCACGGGATCCTGGGTTTGTGGCACGTACCCTTACCGAGTTCACGTACTACCATCCCTTAAAAGGCGACATATGAACTAATAGTGTGGTCGGAGAATGAACTAGCTACTGTCTGTTCCACGTTTTGCTGCCGTCGAACTTTTGGCCATTAAACACATTAAATCTAAAAAATATTTAAAAGTAAGTACTTTTTCATCAATAACAAAAAAGTCATCCTCGCCCAAAAAAAATGTTGATGAAATTCCATGAAATACTGATTTTATTGCGAAAAAAAAACGATTTTCCTATGGGAATTTAACATGGGGAGTCAATTTTCAAAACTTTTCGTTTTTTGATCCTGAAGGATTTTCAAAACTTTTCGTTTTTTGATCCTGAAGGATAAAAAAACGAAAGTTTTTGGAAATTGACTCCGAGATAGCTTGAAAATGATGTAACTAAGAAAACAAATTAGATTTTGAAAATTGGTCCACAAATGAAAAAAAATATTTAAAAAAAATCTATTGTTAGCCCCCATGTTAAATTCGTCGGCAGCAAAACGTGGAACAGACAGTAGGTTAAAATAACCGTCTCATAACCTCATTAATTTCAGCACACATGTCAACTGGATTGCAACTAATACTAAATTCGGAAACGAAAACGGGCCAACGGTCACATTTGGCTGGACACATTTTCCGGGCTCATATGCCCGGGTTTGGATGGTCGGCGAGCCATTTCCTACCTCTAAATACGAGATAATTAAACTAACTAACTAAACATGAACTTACTTATTGAAAAAAGGAAAATAACGCAATACAACATCATACATGACAAGGTCCGGTTATATGGCGCGTGGGGTGGAGGGGGTGGCTGTGCGGATGAGGGGGTCACCACGCGAGTCGGCTGGGTATTTGTAAATGGCAAGTGTCGCATGTTGTCTATGGTTCCTGTCTAAATATTGTTCTGCTTTTTATATTTACATGCTCTGTTGGGGGCAAAACATGTGCCCGAAAATGTACCCGAACGTGTACCCACCTCAACGCAACGCAACTCAACGCAGAGTCCATGTCTATCCTACTGTCTATCCACGTTTTGCTGCCGACGAACTTTTGGCCATTAAACACATTAAATCTAAAAACAATTTAAAATTAAGTACTTTTTTATCAATAACAAAAGTCACCCTCCCCAAAAAAATTTGTTTGATGAAATTCCATCAATATTGATTTTATTGCGAAAAAAACGATTTTCCTATGGGAATTTAACATGGGAAGTCAATTTCCAAAATAAAAAAACGAAAAAAAATGGAAATTTACTCCGAAACCTGACGAGATAGCTTGAAAATGATGTAACTAAGAAAACAAAAGTTAGATTTTGAAAATCGGTCCACAAATAAAAAAAATATTAATTTATTTTTTATTTTTAGCCCCCATCATGGCCCATGTTAAATTCCCACAGGAAAATCGTTTTTCGCAATAAAATCAATATTTGATGGAATCTCATCAAATATTTTTTTTGGGGGAGGGTGACTTTTGTTATTGATAAAAAAAGTACTTACTTTTTATTATTATTTAGTGTTTAGAATTGAATGTGTTTAGTAGCCAAAAGTTCGTCGGCAGAAAAACGAGGAACAGACAGAAAATCATCATGCACGCATGTGCTGCACTCTTCATAGCAGACATGAAGATTTTCAGAGCAAATACATAGTACATGTTCATACAAGTACTCAACATGATTAGCTCTTAATTTAATACTCCTGTACTATACGGTTTCATCATATATATAAGAAAATCATACTCATGCGATTGTTACATTGTGACTCATGTTTACATGTACTTGTATCATTATTATTTGTTAAATATACGTGTACTTGTAGATAGATAGATGATCTCATGGGAAGATTGGCTAGGCCAACTGAGCTTCTTCTATAAATAAAGACGTTACTTACTTACTTTGACATACATACTTAACAAAGACCAGTACCAGGAAACGCAGTCGTCGTGGCAACAACGTTAACAAAAGATAGAAATAATTCTGCTTCAAGAGTAGTGCATGTTTATGTAAATACTGGTTGCGGTTTACATTGTCAAGGTGCATGATCACGTGGTTACAACAACAATGTCGCCCACTCCAAAGTAAGTATTATTTGATATTTGTTGTAATATGCAACAGACTGGATGAAATTTGGTGCAGCAAACGCGTCTTCGTGAGATGCATTTGGTGGTCCAGGGAGTTCGGCACAGACTTATGACATTACAAATACGACAGAAGTTTGGGCGAAAATACAGAGACAACCAAATGCAGCTTAACAAGACGCGTTTGATCCGCCATATTTCATCAAAATCCGTTAGGTAATAAAGACAATATAAAAGAATACGTACTTTGAATCAGATATATTATGGAAGTTTCATTACTTGTTGTTGTTAGTACCATGTGATAATACACCTTGGTTGTGGTGAAGGAGCATTTCTACTCTGCAAAGAGGTTACTCAACATTGAGTGGATCAAAGAAAGAAAGATGGCCAAATCAGGGATATCACGATTCCGGTGAGGATGAATCCCATCATTAAAATTTACAACACGGGCGGCATATTGGGAACATTTGAAGGGTAATTTAAGTACCCTTCAAATGCTCCAAACATGCTGCCCATGTCACAGGGCGAGAAAAATATGCAGCCAACGACTCGAACCCGAGACCTCTGGTGGGCGCCAAATATCCCCCAATGGGCGCCACATGTCACAGTGAAAAACAAATATGCATGGGTCCAGCAGGGATTCCGCTGGGAAATATAAAAAAAATCGCCACTTCAAGAAAAACAACAAAAAAACAACAACAACGCCAATTGCTTATTTTTATCGCCAATTGCGAAAGTTGCGATCGCCAGCGGAATCCCTGGTCCATATTCGAACCGGGGGACCTCAGGTTAGTCGTATCAACTGCCCATAGTGAATTAAATACCATGACACCCGCAAAGATGCATTCATCTGAGTGTGTACCATGCACAAACATCAATTAATGAACAAGATTGGTTAGAAAGAACAAACTGCGTAATTTATAATATCTGTAACACTTTATTATAATATTTTCAAGTTCAACTTGTGATATATCATTTTATTGAAGTGGACAAAATAACGTTGACAATGTGCAATTTTCAATTCATTTACTGATACGCATGTGCATGTATAATATGAAATGGGATATTTAATGGAATGACATACAGTCCAGTAGCCGATTTTACCAACATTGCAAAGTATACTTTTCTAGCAAAATATACTTTGAGGAGTACTCATTTATTTTTACTGAAATGCATTATGTCACATAGAACTAACGACTGCATATATTTGATGATTAAAAGTATGCAGAATTATTATACATAATTTATTACATTATCACAGCCATAATGGCTGTGATAATGTAATAAATTCAGTATAATAAATTTCTCCTAACATTGAAAATTACTCCCTCAAAGTATACTTTGCTAGATAAGTATACTTTGCAATGTTGGTGAAATAGGCTACAGCTTCATAAATAGGTTTCCAAACTTGGATAATCAAGAGAAACTTCCCGTACTTAGAGCTTACTTGGAATTCTCGACATTGGAACTAGAAAACATTGTTTTCTAATTAAAACAATTAAAATGTGTAAAAACGATATGTTGAAAGAAACAACAGGCGTTTAAATACCGGTAGTTGAAAATCACTGAAGTATTTAAATGCAAATATCGTTTAGTCGTTCGAAAAAAACAAACGTTAATCGTTACTATGTATATTGTTGCTGCGTTTTCAATTCAATTTCACTTATTTCGTTTGGAACACATATTCGCTGCCAATTATTTTACCCATGATGCACCGGAAGTATGGTCGTTCTACGGAAAGTTACTCTCATGATTTTCAAAGTTCAGTAACCTAGTTTGTACGACTGGGTGTCCAGTGGGCATGTACCTTTAATAGACATTATCTGAATTTCCATTTATTTCACAATGCAATAGTGCATGTTGCAATCTATACATGCTATATATATGATACATATTCAGAGCTCCAGATAAGCTGCGTATTTGCGTAAATACCCAATTAAAATTGCCAAAAACCCAATTGAAATCAGAAGTAGCGAGTATCAAAAAGCAATAACAAATTTGTGGTACCTTTATCATGCTACAGAAAACAATAAACAGACCACAAATATAGCATATTTTTCTAAGTTTCCATGAAAACACATCTTGGTATTTCATTAGAATTGTCTCCAAGGAGACAATTATAATGAAATGACAAGACGTGTTTCATTTAGAAGAAAACTATTCAATAATTGCTGTCTGTTGATGTGTAAACAGTAGTGTGATTTGATTTTATTTTACCCAATTAAAATTGTGAAATACCCAATTGCATCAGAAATGATGGAGTGACAATACTCAATTACTAATTCCTTGTCTGGAGCCCTGCATATTGCCATGTCATTTTGGCATTCGGTTTTGTAGTATCTCACCAAGATGCATATTCAATTTCACACAACATTGTCCGTGCTGTTTGTAATAATTGTGATACTACATAATTGCATGGGCCACCAGGGATCCAGATAAGCTGCGTATTTGCGTAAATACCCAATTAAAATTGCCAAAAAACCCAATTGAATTCAGAAGTAGTTTGTGGTATCTTTATCATGATACAGAAAACAATAAACAGACCACAAATATAGCATATTTTCTTATTTTCCCATGAAAACACATCTTGGTATTTCATTATGAAATACAAAGATGTGTTTTCATTTAGAAGCAAACTATTAAATAATTGCTGTCTGTTGATGTGTAAAGAATAGTGTGATTTAATTAACATTTTGAAATACCCAATTGCTTCAGAAATGATGGAGTGACAATACTCAATGACTAATTCCTTATCTGGAGCGCTGTATGGCGTTAACTCAGGTGAGCAGATTTGACAATGTTCGTTTTCAGTTGCAATACACATGCTTATTTTATAATAAATAAAATATGACGCAAATTTACCTATACAACTGTACAACTATTCAACCAGAAAACGCAAAAAAAAACAGTCAAGAAGAGTATTATGCAGTAATAATACAAATGAAGGTTCAAAAGGACAGGTCACTTGAAATGCATAACAGCTATCCATCTCACAGCACTATGAAAACAGCAAGCTACTATAGCCCTGTCCGAAAAGGTCAGTTGCATTTAGTATTGATTGCCTCCCCTTGCGAACTCTCCTGTGCAAAAGAAACAATAAATGGTCTTCGCGCTCACTTCCGGATGGCATGTTCGAGCGTCCCATAACAATAGAACAAAAGGAAAATGTTAAAATCAACGGAGAAAAAGCGGGCTTATTGTCCCGTCCAGTTGCTTTTTAAAATCTCCGGGTTCGGAATATCTTCACCGAGTGGCGTCACGAATCTTTCCAAATTTCTAACACAAGCACTTTCGGTTTTGTTTTCTCGAATCTCGTTCGAAGAAGTCAGACCTAACTCAAATACACCTTTAGCCCTCGCGACAAGGACGTCCTTTGTTCCGGTGACTTGCTGGCCGTGGTCGCGTAAAAACCGCTTCAGGTCGTTAACCTTTGAAGTGTCTGGGTTAAAACGTAATGCTTCGCTGGGCTCTTTATTCTCCGCCATTGTCAACAACGAGTGTTGCCATCCGGAAGTGCGGTGCATTGCGGGAAATCAGGAACCGTAATTTCGCTTAGGGAGATAACATCCCCTTATCGGACAGGGCTTAGCACAGGAAATTATCATTTCATTAAGATCAGATGTATTACACCCCTTGCAGCGCTTCAGATAAGGAATTAGTAATTGAGTATTGTCAATCCATCATTTCTGAAGCAATTGGGTAATTCAAAATTTGTATTGGGTAAAATAAAACCACACTACAGTTACACATCAACCATGTCAACAGACAGCAATTATTATATAGTTTGCTTCGAAATGAAAACATGTCTTGGCATACCAAGATGTGTTTTCATGGAAAATAAGAAAAATATGCTATATTTGTGGTATGTGTATTGTTTTCTGCAGCATGATAAAGATACCACAACTTTATTATTGCTTTTTGATACTCGCTACTTCTGATTTCAATTTTTGGCAATTTTAATTGGGTATCTAAGCAAATACACAGCTTATCTGGAGCGCTGACCCCCTTGACTGGTAATAACGTAATAGTAAATATACATTTACAATAGTGAGGCATAAACTTCTGTGTCTGTGCTACATAATCGCGAACAGTAACTCTTGCAATATACTCCCGTATACCGTAGTACTACCGTCCCTAACGGTACGGGAATATATTGCAAGAGTTACTGTTCGCAACTAAGTAAAGATAAGATATTTACAACGAGTATTGACTTAAAAACAATGGACTTTTTTCAGTGGCCTTGTGTCAGATATTATATTGGGAAGCTCCATGTACGACACTCGTTTACACGTTTATGCAGGTCACGTGGCCATCATTATCTGGCTAAAATTGTAACAACACCGTCACATTACAATTACTGTCAGTTCCACGTTTTGCTGCAGACGAATTTTTCATAAATATTGTAACAAAAAAGTAACCAACCATATATTTTTTATTTGATGATATTCCATGAAATATTGATTTTATTGCATTTTTTTCCTATAGATGGGAACTTAACATGGGGAAAAATCACTGGGAGTGACGGTGGTGGTTCGAAAAACGAAACAAAAAATGGAAAGTGTCTCCGAAACGTGCCCAAATTTTACGGATATATCCACACTGTAAAAATATTTATATTGTTTTCGGTAATATTAAATTATAACAAAATTTATGAATGTGCCTTTTTTTTATTTCGTATTTCGTATTTTTTTGTCAAATGATGATTTTATTACGAACAATTATTTCTCTGGGAATGTAACACGGGGAAAAAAGAGGTGGAGAACGACACGTGGAGGAGTCGAAAAACGAATTTGGGAAATTGACTCTGAATGAAACCTGACTAGTTAGCATGGAAATGATCTAACTAAGAAAACAAAAGTTAGTTTTCGAAAATCGGTCTATTATTTCTGAAATTCGGAAAAAAATCCGTTTGTTAAATCCCCATAAAATAAATTGTATTTTCCCTATAAAAATCAAATAATTTTAATGGAATTTCATTACATGATTTTTTTTTTTAAAGTTCTTACATGTAAACATTTAACTCTTAGACCGCTACTGAACACACAACAATTGTTGTCTGCTGTTGCTTTTTATAGCTTGCCTTATTTCTCAATAACAACATGGTTCTAAAGATGATTCTAAAGTGCTGTCAAACCATCTTGTAAATTATTCTAAAGTGCTGTCAAAACATGTTTTTGTTGATAAAAATGGAAAATAGAAAATAAACAGCAGACGAAAAAAAATTAAGATAGCGCCTATTAGCGGTGTAAGGGTTAATATGTTTAATAGCCAAAAGTTCGTCGGCAGCAAAACGTGGAACAGACATGTACAGTAGTGAATATTGTATACATGTATATGACATGTATATGACATGTATATGACATGTATATTACACGTTCTGGTATAAATTTGTGCAATACCGATTCTCTCGGAACAAGTTTTGTGGCACCATTATTTGACTGCCAATTGAACATGTGTGCCTGGCGGTCACTCCGCAAACACCAACCCATCTAGAATATGAATTAATTCGCCCTTACCTTGTTCGTTACTTGACCTGTATTATCGTCTGGGCATCTGACCGTCGTGTTGTCTGAACAGGTGAATTCACTAACATACCGTCAATTGAACAGTATACAGTTTGTTATTATCCTTTCAAAACACTGACGGTTGCATTTTCAATTGGCTGACCGTCCAATTCACTGTTTTTATATCAGAAAGAACGAAGTACAGATATTCACGTCTGTTACATGTTGCAAACAAAGAGCAGACGAACGCTCAAATGTAAATGTCCGCGTGCACTTATTTGTTGTTGGGGGAATATGGGCCGGCCCAATGTCCCCCCCCCCACCTAATACTTATTGTGCAGCTGATTTGTGTGCGTGGTAACCTCCCTCCCTCCCTCTCTCTCTCTCTCTCTCTCTCTCTCTCTCTCTCTCTCTCTCTCTCTCTCTCTCTCTCTCTCAAACTTTCATTATTATTTCAATCACACATTATTATTTCAATCACACTTGTTTGTCAGGATGGCATTTCATAGTAGTGGTCGAAAAGTTAACGGCTGAAAACAACAACAACAATTAAGTGCACGCGAACTTCAACATTTGACCGTTCGTCTGCTCTTTGTTTGTAACATGTAACAGACGTGAATATCTGTGCTTCGTTATTTCTGATATAAAAATAGTGAATTGGACGGTCAGCCAATTGAAAATGCAACCGTCAGATATAATCACTTAGTACGTAGTATTTACTGTACTGATGATATTTGGAACCGGGTTCGTGTCCAAGAAATACTCCCCCTCTCTCTCTCTCTCTCTCTCTCTCTCTCTCTCTCTCTCTCTCTCTCTCTCTCTCTTTCAGTTTCATTATCATTTCGATCACAATTGGTTTGTCAGGATGGCATTTCAAAGTAGTGGTCGAAAAGTTAGCGGCTGAAAACAACAACAACAACAACAACAACAATTAAGTGCACGCGGACATCTACATTTGTTCGTCTGCTCTTTGTTTGTAACACGTAACAGACGTGAATATCTGTGCTTCGTTCTTTCTGATATAAAAACAGTGAATTGGACGGTCAGCCAATTGAAAATGCAACCGTCAGTGTTTTGAAAGGATAATAACAAACTGTATACTGTTCAATTGACGGTATGTTAGTGAATTCACCTGTTCAGACAACACGACGGTCAGATGCCCAGACGATAATACAGGTCAAGTAACAGACAAGGTAAGGGCGAATTAATTCATATTCTAGATGGGTTGGTGTTTGCGGAGTGACCGCCAGGCACACAGGTTCAATTGGCAGTCAAATAATGGTGCCACAAAACTTGTTCCGAGAGAATCGGTATTGCACAAATTTATACCAGAACGTGTAATATACATGTCATATACATGTCATATACATGTATACAATATTCACTACTGTACATGTCTGTTCCACGTTTTGCTGCCGACGAACTTTTGGCTATTAAACATATTAACCCTTACACCGCTAATAGGCGCTATCTTAATTTTTTTGTCGTCTGCTGTTTATTTTCTATTTTCCATTTTTATCAACAAAAACATGTTTTGACAGCACTTTAGAATAATTTACAAGATGGTTTGACAGCACTTTAGAATCATCTTTAGAACCATGTTGTTATTGAGAAATAAGGCAAGCTATAAAAAGCAACAGCAGACAACAATTGTTGTGTGTTCAGTAGCGGTCTAAGAGTTAAATGTTTACATGTAAGAACTTTAAAAAAAAAAAATCATTTAATGAAATTCCATAAAATATTGATTTTATAGGGAAAATACAATTTATTTTATGGGGATTTAACAAACGGATTTTTTTTCGAATTTCAGAAATAATAGACCGATTTACGAAAACTAACTTTTGTTTTCTTAGTTAGATAATTTCCAAGCTAACTAGTCAGGTTTCATTCAGAGTCAATTTCCCAAATTCGTTTTTCGACTCCTCCACGTGTCGTTCTCCACCTCTTTTTTCCCCGTGTTACATTCCCATAGAGAAATAATTTTTCGTAATAAAATCAACATTTGACAAAAAAATACGAAATACGAAATAAAAAAAAAGGCACATTCTTAAATTTTGCTATAATTTAATATTACCGAAAACAATATAAATATTTTTACAGTGTGGATATATCCGTAAAATTTGGGCACGTTTCGGAGACACTTTCCATTTTTTGTTGCGTTTTTCGAACCCCCACCGTCACTCCCACTGTTTTTGCCGCATGTTAAGTTCCCATCTATAGGAAAAAAATGCAATAAAATCAATATTTCATGGAATATCATCAAATAAAAAATATATGGATGGTTACTTTTTTGTTACAATATTTATGAAAAAGTCGTCTGCAGCAAAACGTGGAACTGACAGTAATTGTAATGTGACGGTGTTGTTACAATTTTAGCCAGATAATGATGGCCACGTGACCTGCATAAACGTGTAAACGAGGGTCGTACATGGAGCTTCCCAATATAATATCTGACACAAGGCCACTGAAAAAAGTCCATTGTTTTTAAGTCAATACTCGTTGTAAATATCTTATATTTACTTAGTTGCGAACAGTAACTCTTGCAATATATTCCCGTACCGTAGGGACGGTAGTACTACGGTATACGGGAATATATTGCAAGAGTTACTGTTCGCGATTATGTAGCACAGACACAGAAGTTTATGCCTCACTATTGTAAATGTATATTTACTATTACGTTATTACCAGTCAAGGGGGTCAGCGCTCCAGATAAGCTGTGTATTTGCTTAGATACCCAATTAAAATTGCCAAAAATTGAAATCAGAAGTAGCGAGTATCAAAAAGCAATAATAAAGTTGTGGTACCTTTATCATGCTGCAGAAAACAATACACATACCACAAACTATAGCATATTTTTCTTATTTTCCATGAAAACACATCTTGGTATGCCAAGACATGTTTTCATTTCGAAGCAAACTATATAATAATTGCTGTCTGTTGACATGGTTGATGTGTAACTGTAGTGTGGTTTTATTTTACCCAATACAAATTTTGAATTACCCAATTGCTTCAGAAATGATGGATTGACAATACTCAATTACTAATTCCTTATCTGGAGCGCTGCAAGGGGTGTAATACATCTGATCTAAATTAAATGATAATTTCCTGTGCTAAGCCCTGTCCGATAAGGGGATGTTATCTCCCTTAGCGAAATTACGGTTCCTGATTTCCCGCAACGCACCGCTCTTCCGGATGGCAACACTCGTTGTTGACAATGGCGGAGAATAAAGAGCCCAGCGACGCATTACGTTTTAACCCAGACACTTCAAAGGTTAACGACCTGAAGCGGTTTTTACGCGACCACGGCCAGCAAGTCACCGGAACAAAGGACGTCCTTGTCGCGAGGGCTAAAGGTGTACTTGAGTTAGGTCTGACTTCTTCGAGCGAGATTCGAGAAAACGAAACCGAAAGTGCTTGTGTTAGAAATTTGGAAAGATTCGTGACGCCACTCGGTGAAGATATTTCGAACCGGCCCGGAGATTTTAAAAAGCAAACTGGACGGGACAATAAACCCGCTTTTTCTCCGTTGATTTTAACATTTTCCTTTTGTTCTATTGTTATGGGACGCTCGAACATGCCACCCGGAAGTGAGCGCGAAGACCATGTATTGTTTCTTTGCACAGGAGAGTTCGCAAGGGGAGGCAATCAATATTAAATGCAACTGACCTTTTCGGACAGGGCTATAGTAGCTTGCTGTTTTCATAGTGCTGTGAGATGGATAGCTGTTATGCATTTCAAGTGACCTGTCCTTTTGAACTTTCATTTGTATTATTACTGCATAATACTCTTCTTTGACTGTTTTTTTTTACGTTTTCTGGTTGAATAGTTGTACAGTTGTATAGGTAAATTTGCGTCATATTTTATTTATTATAAACTAAGCATGTGTATTGCAACTGAAAACGAACATTGTCAAATCTGCTCACCTGAGTTAACGCCATACAGCGCTCCAGATAAGGAATTAGTCATCGAGTATTGTCACTCCATCATTTCTGAAGCAATTGGGTATTTCAAAATGTTAATTAAATCACACTATTCTTTACACATCAACAGACAGCAATTATTTAATAGTTTGCTTCTAAATGAAAACACATCTTTGTATTTCATAATGAAATACCAAGATGTGTTTTCATGGGAAAATAAGAAAATATGCTATATTTGTGGTCTGTTTATTGTTTTCTGTATCATGATAAAGATACCACAAACTACTTTTGAATTCAATTGGGTTTTTTGGCAATTTTAATTGGGTATTTACGCAAACACGCAGCTTATCTGGATCCCTGGTGGCCCATGCAATTATGTAGTATCACAATTATTACAAACAGCACGGACAAAGTTGTGTGAAATTGAATATACATCTTGGTGCAGATACTACAAAACCGAATGCCAAAGTGACATGGCAATATGCAGGGCTCCAGACAAGGAATTATTAATTGAGTATTGTCACTCCATCATTTCTGAAGCAATTTCAAAATTTTAATTGTGTAAAATAAAATCACACTACTGTTTACACATCAACAGACAGCAATTATTGAATAGTTTTCTTCTAAATGAAACACGTATTGGCATTTCATTAGAATTGTCTCATTGGAGACTATTCTAATGACATACCAAGATGTGCTTTCATGGAAACCTAGACAAATATGCTATATTTGTGGTCTGTTTATTGTTTTCTGTAGCATGATAAAGGTACCACAAATTTGTTATTGCTTTTTGATACTCGCTACTTCTGATTTCAATTGGGTTTTTGGCAATATGTATTGGGTATTTACGCAAATACGCAGCTTATCTGGAGCTCTGAATATGTATCATATATATAGCATGTATGGATTGCAACATGCACTATTGCATTGTGAAATAAATGGAAATTCAGATAATGTCTATTAAAGGTACATGCCCACTCAGTAGGCACAAACTGTTCTTTATATCAGATATATCATCTGAGACTTTTTCTGGCAACATAAACAGTCATACACCTTTACCCCACGCAATGATTAGCATTATTATACATTTTATATCCGACGTAAATTCCCACACTGATATTAGGGGCGATAACCGTGTTTCTTAAAATGTTAACGGACATTACTATTTAGTCTCTGTATTTATTTTTTGATGTGCAATGATCATACTTTATAATCTGTCGAAAATGTTATTTTTCAGGAGACGCATTTTATTAGTATAAATAATTAAAAAAATAGCATGCCTCATTTGCATATGAAAATAGCCTGAAAACACCCGCGAGTCACTATCAGTAAAATAAATATTATTAAATGATTATACATGTATCTGTATAGCGGCCACTCATTAGTGGGCATGTACCTGTAAGGGTCACGTCAAAGACGTATATTGAAGTGTGACGCAACTTTAACCGGCGGTGGAGGAATGCGACCTTAAATACGGAGTATGCGACCAACGCAGGCCCAGATCAGCCTGCGCATCTCGATATTTCGTCACTGAAACAGGCTAGCTACCATAAGCAAAATCATTGAAATCTAATCAAATTAAGTAAATGTACAGAAGGACCAATATCTCCAAATTATTGCGAACGTCTTAAGGTACTTGTTCTCAGTCGGTCATACACAATGTGATATTGACTATCAGAGCTCCAGATAAGGTTCGTATTGGCGTGTTTTACGCACTTATTTCAGCTGAATAAGCAAAGATTATCAACAGTGGGAGTACAACATATTCGCAGCAATTGATTTTCAAATTATGGATATTAATTCATATAAGCTATCAACTTGTTTTCAAATCCATGTACATTTCACATGTAATTGATGTACCATGTATTATATGAAATAAATATTGTTTAAACTAAATTATGTAAATATGTGGAACTACTGTAAAAAGTAGAAAATGTACTTAGTTGAGCTGCAAAAAGCAAACTATATAATACACTCAAATAAGTGAATGTTTAAATTTGTTTTGGTACGTTGTTCCCTATTTAATAATGAAGAAAATCAATAATCCATTTGTAAAAATAGAATACGCATTTAATTTGAGATCAGGGGGTACAATACTCTAGACACAAAGCTTATCTGGAGCGTTGATTTATTGTAAATTGACACAGTTTGAGATGACCTGCTTTTGCGACCAGAGTAGATCCAGACCAGTAGCCCATTTCACCAACATTGCAAAGTATACTTTTCTAGCAAAGTATACTTTGATGGAGAAATCATTTAGTTTTCCCGAAATGCATTATTTCATATAGAACTAACAACTGCATATATTTGATGATTAAAAGTATTCAGAATTATTATACTGAATTTATTACATTATCACAGCCAAATTGGCTGTGATAATGTAATAAATTCAGTATAATAAAAATAAATAAATTTATCCTAAAATTGGAAATTTCTCCCTCAAAGTATACTTTGCTAGAAAAGTATACTTTGCACCCTAGCAAAGTATACTTTGCAATGTTGGTGAAATAGGCTACAGGCGTCTGATCCTGAGAATATAAACCAGTCTAATATTTCACCGATACCAATAAGTCAGGAATTGTACATCCGCGCAGTCGGATCGTGGTCTGTACTGTCGCTAGTCATTCAATGGCACCATATTCCAACAAGGAGTGGTTGGCAGGTGGGAGCATGCGATGGGTATAGTAATTTAACGATCGGGATTCATCCTTACCGGAATCCCGACCGGCTACATGGTTTGGCCCTCGCGTACGTCTTTGGCACTTTTGTATGTGAGAGTTGAATCTGGTTCTACACCTTATGTGAGTATTACGATTATTGGCCTTACCTTAAATTACCTTAGCTGTTGATAGGCCGTTAAACACCAAGCAATCAATATTCTAACAAGGAGCCTAGTTCCATATCATCCTGGGATTTGTTGGGGGTATAACCACAGGTGTTTGAACAGATGGTCATTATTTTGGTGTCGTATGTGTATTTTGGTACGTTTGGGTGGATTTCGTTGGTTTTTGGTAATTTTCATAGTTTTGTGCAACTACTAATGCTCAAACATTACACACGACAGAAATCTCAAATTATCTACATACTCACAGTTCCGAGTTGTCGGGCCCCCTTTATACAGACCTTTATACCCCCCCGCTATAAAATAGTCCCCTGTGGTATTATTTTATTCACCGCTACGGGTCCGCTTATACATGTACGTTTAATTCACGGGAGGTGACGTAAATTGTATGTTGGTAACAATGAACCCAAACCACCAGAGATACCGAAATAACCCATAAAACACCGATATATGAACCGTACTTCAAGAACCTGTGGTATAACAAACAGCTGGAAGCTTGGGCGGTTGTCATGACAAAATACTTGAACTGTAATTCCATCTCATTGCTCTTTCGGTAACGAGAAATTTCTGGCTGTCACGCAGTAAGTCTCATTGCGTGACCACAGGTTGAAGTAACGGACCGAGGTCTATAAATACATTAAATATGCCTAAAAGCATAAATAAATGAAGAAAAAAATAAGCTAAATATTTTTTTTAATATGCCTAAAAGCATCAATAAATGAAGGAAAAAAATAAGCTAAACATTTTTTTTTAGCTTATTTTTGTCTTCATTTATTGATACTTTTAGGCAAATTTAATGTATTTATAGACCTCGGTCCGTTACTTCAACCTGTGTGCGTGACATGCTGAAATTCAGGTTACTCTTTCGGTTGAGACTTGGAACCGAGGTCCCGTCACTATATGAATGTTGCTGGGACATTAAATCCATTCACTTGTACGTTTCCTTATCATAGCGGGGGAGGAACCTGTCAGAATCGTGCACTTCGTGACACCTTTTTCAAATTTGGCATGGTGTTAGGGCAGGCCATGAGGTTTTCAAAAACCACCGGCTACAAGTTGGCGCATACCTTTGGTGACCTGTAGCTGCGAAATTCAAAATGGCCGCCGCCGGACACATTATGCACCATTTCTCGGCTTCTACTGATCGTATCTTCTTATGTATAAATACCACTTTTCTGATGTTTTTGAGTATGAGGAATTAATTTATCTAGTCTATTTTGGTTTTAATGTTAATTTAAGGGTCATAGAGTCATAATTAGTGTAAATTACGTGAAATAAACCTCGGTTTAAGTGTCATTTATCTTAATATGTGTAATTCGATGAATATGAACATACAAATGAAAACAGAACACAGAACTGTCTTTAAATATAAGCAAAAGTAACATTATGGTATTCAAACCTAAACGATTGGGTATGCATGACGATATTGTGCTAAACTATTAATATTGCACAAATTAAAAAGTATCATGTCTGAAATTTTGGAAATTGAATACAATTTAACACGGAAAAATGTGCTAAAAAAAAGTCGTACCTATTGGTAGATTAGGAATATCAAAAATACTATGCCATATAGGGCTAAGCATGACAAAACAGTTAGTCTTTTTGAAAATACCTCATATAATGCTCATACGTTACCTTTACTTGACGAACATAAAATTAACAAAAAGTCTTGATACATGTATGATATTCCTTGAACTAGCAACATAATTATATGATAAAAGCCTACCAACAATACTACTTCTAAATTTGTTTCAATCAATTACAACAATCATTCTCACAATGAAAGAAACAGTAATGCACAATTATACCACAGCATAATTAAAAAAAATAACTAAACAGAAACTGTAGAAAGGTTATTAGTATCAATGACATTGTCATCCTGACTCACGCTGACATCATAGCTATTTTCCTGCTAGATAACATCACTCAGTGTTGTTGTTGCAGCAACCACCTTGACACTTGCACAGTGGCGTGCACCTCAATCCAGCTTTAAAACATTTACAATTCCCTTTGCAAGCTTTGACACAGGTGCAGTGAAGCATAAGTGCGCATGCAGCACTAGCATCTCTCAAATCTGTCCAATACGGTACCCATGTCTTGGTGCGTCCACTCCATTCCCAACCATACTGTGCAGGATCTGGCAGACACAATTGTTTCTCCAAAGCTTGATGCCAAACGAAAGCTGACACAAGAATAGTTCTTTTGACATGCTGGTACAAGGCTGCTTTCGTAGGTGGAATGCTCTCTAGAGATCTAAGACTGTGAGTGAACATAAGGCGTCGTGCTTCATTTACAGTAACACTGGAACTGTTCTTACTGTACATGAGCACTGTAAGTTGATCAATGCACTGCATTTGGAGAGAATCATCTGTCAGCTCTTTTGGATTTTCGATTAAGGTGATCATCGTTTCAGTTACGTTTGGAAAGTTCATCCAAGCATTCCATCCTATCTTCTTCCCAATGCCTAGCATGCTAGATGTTACGTCGCAACCTGTAAATGCATGGAAGAATGGTAGTGCCTTACACTTAGCAGGTCCAAGCTGCAAAGATACTTCATGAATGGGGATATCTGTGTACGCTTTCCACTTCCGAATCCAACCCACAACTTTGTAAGCCCCACCCGAATGTGACAGGTACCTCATCCAACTGCCACTTGTCGTCAACCTTATCCTTCGTGCTCATGCTTCGTCAACCGCGCTTCCTCTTCTACACCCACATGCTCAGTTCTAGTTGCCCGTCCACCACCTTCTTGGATAAATGCAAGACTGATATCTCCCCCAAGATCTTCAACAAAAGGAACGACTACAAATTCATCAGCTAGTTCAATTGGAGTGTCTTCTGAAACATCCAGTGTCAGCGGTAGAGGATCGGTACCTATATTGTCCTTACTCAGATGACCAATCAGAGTGATGGATGTACCATGCATATCAGTCCTGCCGGAAACATCAATATTGTCGATAGTCGCTGTTGAGAAAACTCCGCGTTTGCAGTTAGTTGGTACTACAACACCCTCCTCTTTGAACCTCTTTGAGACTGCTCGTGCGATTCTTCTTCGTACATCCATAATGCGATCGTAGGAAACTGTAAGTCCCAGTTGATGAAACTCCCTGATAAGTATTTTCAGACGATCATGAGCATGTAACTTCAAGCCCATATATAGAGGCATCGGTGTTTCTCTGTCACGCGATTGATAGAGGTTATGTGCATTGGTAGTGCGTTTTGCTGCATACTTATCAACAGCTGAGAAGGAGTGCAAGCCACACGAGTTCTGGCACTAATAGTCTCGTGCTCTTCTGTATTTTGGATACTGGACTCGCAGAGAGTCAAAAGTGCATTGGGTACTGGCTCACTCAAGCATTGAGGGGGAGAATGATCCCATAAAAGGGGCTTGAGATGAAAGTATGTGCTTTCGCAAGAGAAGCCCAACTTCAACTATCAATTTTGCCTCTTCTTCAGAGAGTTCCTGGATCAGAGATTCTGACAATAAAGAACCTGCTTTTGAGAGCAACACATCTCTGCCTTTAGTGAAGGCCTCCCATTCACCACCCAGCTTCAGCAGTAAATGTTCTTTGAATCGAGTTGGGGGTATTTTCTACAAGCCATTCATGAACCAACTTGCTGCAGTCGCTGACTATATAGCTTCCTAAGGTCTGCTAGCTTCATCACACTTACGTTGTATTGAATAAATGCAACGAGCTCGGCCATAACAAGGGGGTTATATGGTAGTGCTGGAGTCTTATTCTCCTTTGACTGTTTTAACTTCGCTGCCCGTGCTTCATTTTCAAGCTTGCGGTAGCACGTGTTATGATAGTAGAGATCACCAGCGGTAGCATCAAATGCAGCATAGACCCGGGCATAGACAATCCAGTTTTGAGCTTCCTTTGCCATCGCCTTCATGTTATTATCATCAGACATCGCCCTGCTGATCGGCTCGCTGTTGTCCTCTTGGTACAAGTGACAATAAACGCTCTGCGGCCGTTTCCTATCACGAGCATTTGCATCAAACTTGTCCGCGTTTTCTTTGGGCTAAATGTGGAGCAATGAAGCCTCCATCTCACCCTGTGTCCTTTTTTTCAATTTGCGCTCTACAATGTGCGTTCGTATATTGTCACGACATGTCTTATGATACACGGCCTTGTTGTTCAGAAGCGACTTGGAAATACATTCCTCACCCTCTCCTTTAAGGCACTCCCGTGTCATACCATGTGAAGCGTTCACATTATTATCAAGACAATTAGTGAAGTCTGACAATTAGTGAAGTCTTTTTCAATAGTGTCATAGGCTTGGTGGTAACACGCTTGTTTGTATGGATGCATCAGCTTCTTAGCTGTTTCAGACTGACAAAAGCAACAAAGTGCCCAATCAGTTTTCTTCCTCAAATCTATAGGATTATCACTCATTTTCAAAGACATTAGTATTAAACAGAAATGGGATTATTATCGTGGTAGCTAATAAATTAACCATTCGTATTTGACAAAAACCTTGGAGGTGTTGCAAGATTATTGCCCAATCGCGTAATACATACACACTGGGCGCCTGGGATACAACCTGACACTGGAGCATTTAGATAAACATATGCGACCAGTGTAGACCCAGATCAGCCTGCGCTTCCGCTCAGTCAGGATCTGCACCAGTGTAGACCCAGATCAGACTGCGATTTCATGCAGTCTTATCAGGATCTGCACTGTTCAACATTAATTTAACTTCTAGCTTCTAGCAAACAGTTTATATGACAAAATAATAGGGATGTTCCAAAATAAAGAGTGTCCGAATAAAATAGGGTAAATATGGCACCATTTTGAAACACCCAATAACATGTATATGACCTCTATGATATTTAATTTAAAATGACCTTAAAACCAGAAATAAACTTCAGAAAATGAATTCTCCATCCTGAAAAACACCAGAAAAGTGGTATTATACTTGAAGATACGATGAGTAGAAGCCGCGAAATAGTGCATTTCTTGTCCGTTGGCGGCCATTTTGAATTTCGCAGCTACAGGTCACCAGGGGTGACCGCCAACTTGTAGCCGGTGGTTTTTGAAAACCTCATGGCCTGCCCTAACAACATGCCAAATTTAAAAAAGGTGTAACGAAGTGCACGATTCTTGTGTCTATGACAGGTTCCTCCCCCGCTACTATCCAGTTGTAGCAGGAAACTGATTCAATGATACAATCGCCATATGCCAGCCATACACGAGGACACGAATGTGGCTGTGACTGGAGAAATGCGGCTAAATGGAGTTGTGACCGGTGTAGTTTCTGATCAAATGGCATACTCATTGATGGAATGGCGATGCACAGTCTGATCTGGATCTACACTGGTGGCAAAACTTATAATCGCCATTTCTCCAGTCACAGTCACACATGAGACCATGTGATTTTGTACCTGCAATCCTACTGCGAGAGTGGGTGGCAGTTGGGAGCATGCGATGGGTAATTTAACGACCGGGGTTTATCTTTACCGGAATACCGACCGGAGACCTCACATATGTCTTTGGCATGTTTGTATGTGACAGTTGAATCTGGTTACACCCCTTATGTGAGCATTACGAATAACGATTATTCGTAATCCTATTACTTTTAGGGCCAAGTGACTTTGCTATGGTATGGACCTGACACCAGGTCAGGTTATCCTAATTTCAGGGCTGAATATTCTTTTTTTTTTTATGTATATTATAAACATTCCGCTCTGCCCCAATGCAGCAGGTTAAATACGGGATCGAACCTGTTGGCCCGGCCTTACATGACCTTAGCTGTGTGACAAGAACTGCTATCGTCGTAACCGTAATTATAATCCCCTCGCCGACCGTACGTACGTACGTTAGTAACAGCTTTCATTTGTCAATTACTTATATGAACCACTTCACCAATTTTGATAACATTTGGCCACAGTGTGTGTCTGTGGATGATGCTTTGTTTTGCGTACAACCCACGTCCAACCGCTCAAGATCATTGAGGATGTGTTCACCTTGTAAGGCAAGCATGTTTTTATTTTATCCCGTCAACACAGTGCGTATGTGCCGTGAAACACGGTGCCGTGAAACATTTTTGATATCCAGTCAATACAATTTTTGCATTTTACAGCCATTTGTAGGTGTTGACGGGATAAATAGAAAAAATATCTGGCGCGGCACGGAAACGGGATGTGCTCGGCAGAGCCTCGCCCATCCCGTTTCCTGAGTCTTGCCAGATATTTTTTCCCATTCACGGCACTAACCTACTATTCTCTATCTATTTTCCTTATTTCTGATCCAAAATATATGTTGTGACCACTCATTTGAACCGTCTCGGCATATACTTCTGATGAGAAATAAAGAAATTCTTGAGCCTTGCCAGATATTTTTTCCCATTCACGGCATTAACCTACTATTCTATATGTGTGTTTCTTATCAAGGCTGCTAGCGAGTGGATAAGCCTCGTAATAACGATGCCCTTGTTAAAACTGTCATTTCGCCATCCCATCAATCCCGTCATGCTTCCAACAAGCAACGTAGATCACTATCAGGCTACAGGAGTGTGCTATTTGCCCAGGAGCTACACTGGTCACAAATCCCATAAGCCCCATTTCTCCTGTCACAGTTGCCTGCATATATGTCCTAAGGTTGACTTTGTCTGAGCTAGCTGTCTGTTTGCTAACGACTCTCAAATATACATGTACAAGGAATTAAACACTAGACAAAGCTCCAAATCATTTGACGAGCCCTCCAAATCATTTGGAGCTAGCTCTAAATATGTAATGCTAATTATTTAATATGATATTTATTACACTGATAGTGACGCGCGGTGGTATCAGTCTATTTTCATATGCAATTGAGGCATGCTATTTTTTAATTATTTATACTAATTAAATGAGTCACCTGAACAAATAATATTTTCAACAGATTATCAAGTATGATCATTGCACATCAAAAAATAAATACAGAGAATAAATAGTAATTTCCGTTAACATTTTAAGGAAACACGGTTATCGCCCCTGATATTTAGTGTGTAAATTTACGGCTAATATAAAATGTATAATAATGCCAATACATACGTGGAATAACGGTGAATGAATGTTTATTTGGCCAGATAATGTGTTAGATGATGTCTCTGATGTAAGTAACATGTTGTGCCTACAGAGTGGGCATGTACCTTTAATAAATAGTATTAAATACCATATATTCAATCATCACTATATTTTAAATTCCAATGCTATGGAAACATGTATTTCGTAATAAAATAAATATTTGACTGAATGTCGTGATATAAAAAGAAGGCTCATTCTTTATCTTAAGTTTGTATAGAAGATAATTCTGTTGAAAACAACTATTGCGTTTGCAGGGTTTCTATAGCAGTAAACATTATAGGAATGAATGGCCTTTTTGTGGAATTTATCGGGGTATAAACTTGGAAAAGTCGCGGGAATACTGGACGATGGCCGGAAGGCCTCGTCCAGTATTCCCGCGACATTTCCAATTTGTTTATACCCCGATAATTCCACAAAAAGGCCATTCATTCCTTATAATTCCAGCATTTGAAATAAATTCATCAAGAAAATGTGTTTATTTTCCGTTTTCTTAAGAATTATTTTAACTGTGCCTCACGGTTACGGAAAGTAGTACGGCGTGGGAATTTACTGGGATATAAATTTTGGACAGAGACTTGCTACGGGCCAATCAAATGTTAGGGAATTGTGTAAATATTTTTGTGCTGGAATTATATGGCTGTGAATCTGACTGTAGTTGATGTGACCGAATTTCTACAGATTCATTGACAATTACAGACGAGTATCTCCATTCACAAGTCATATTCGATAGCTTAAAGGCTTTCCAACTCTATTACGAGCAAACGAGGATGGGCGTTAAAGATATAGTGTCTGAGATGAATCATAATGTCCCAAATATTCAATTATAGAGGATTTGCACTGTGATGAGTTAATATCCTGATATTTATTAAACGAGTTTACTGATTTCATAGGAACTCGGCATAGCCGAGTTTCTTATATGAAATCAGTTAACGAGTTTAGTAGTTTAGTGAATATTATGTAAATGAACACAGAAGTCAAATGTATTTATGACATAAGCACACTTTCACACAGCGAAGCTATAGTGAACGTATAATCATGTTTTCTGTAGGGGGCTTTTTACAAATTTATTGCAAATTATGATTTATAATACACCGTGGTATTACATCGCGAAAGCTCAGTCTGGTCTGGAAATTCTCCGAGCGTGTCTTGTCAAAGTAACGACCACATCCATATGTCCGCCATGTCAGTGACGTTTGCCATCGCCCGCATGTCAACACGACCGCCATCGCCAACCCTCTCGTCCATACAGAATGTCACAGTCATAATCATGCCCGCTTTGAGGTACTAACCGGCAGGTTGTTCTGAGTATGTAATCGCTAATTACATTACATACATTGCGTTACATTGGAGTTATGCCAAAGTAGTATCTCCAAATTTGCGTTTTAATGTTGTTCGAAATAATGGTCTTTTTGTAGGTATGATCGGCAATATAACATTACATATTGCCCTATGTAATAACTTATAAAATATATATACATGTGCCGCAAGTGATTCATAAATATACCTCTACACACATATTTCATAAATAACTTGCCATGTTTACCCTGTAGCGACTGCTGTTCATCCATGGACCATTCGTAGGGAGTAACCTACGGAATTTACTATTACAAACTTTATTAGGCGAGTTTTATTATAATATGTTATCTCATTGTGTTGTCTTGTCTCTCAACTACAAAGTGAACGTCACCGTCCTGCGGACTATTGTAATAGTTTAGTGCGCGAAATGGAAACCTTATTCCACAATTGTTTATCGTTGAGTGTAGAGGTAGCGAGCAAACCTTTGCCTATAAAGCGGAAATCGTGTAGCTAACCGGAAGGTAATTACTCTCTTCAAGATACTCCTTTCTTTAAAATATATCCATTAATTAGGCACGGCGTCGTTTCATAAATCCTAACAGTTCACAGAATCACACGGTACCTATTTGCGCACAGGCCAATATGACAGCCAATGGCGTTCATATGCTAATGACTTGAACCCACGTTCTCAATAAATAATAAACGAGCCCATCTCTTATATGTGTCTGGGACTGGATAAATGGGGCACATTAGATTTGTGACCAGTGTAGATCCTGATCATATAACACACTCCCAGTAACGAGCTACATTGCTTGTTAGAACAAGCATGACGGGTGTTTCATTGATGGAATGGTGAACAATGCAGATCCTGATCAGACTGTGCGGATGCACATGCTGATCTGGATCTACACTGGTCGCAAAACCCACAAACCCATTACTCTAGTCATAGCGATGCATGTAATAAATGTCTTGTCGCGTGGCTAATTTTAACGAATTATCTGGTGTTTCACTTGCGCAAATACCAAATGTTATACAATTCGGAATAGAGTGATATACGCCGCACATTATTTTGCAATTTAGAGATAGTTTATGTAAATAACGGGGAAAATGAGTGAATGGTTCAGTGCTTTTGAGAAATCTAAATCAAAACTAATAACGATGAATCTTATGCCAACGTTCAATGACAATAATTGAACTCGTCGAAAGTTTTATAGTAATGAGTTACGGCGAAAGTTGACCTAGCAATAAAGCACAGGCGAACGACCCGTAGCGGAGATTGTAAACTTATTTACAATTTCCCCAAGTGTGTTGAGCAACCTGCCAAATACACACAGGGTCACGAGTCACTATATGTCTTAAGATAGAAATGTTCGTACGAATATTTGTATGCCCCACCGATGACGTGGCGAGGTCATTTAGTTCTACCATTGTCCGTCCGTTCGTCCATCCAATCAAATTAGGATAATATGTCATGGAGTTGTATATCCTTGTAAACTCGATGGAAGCCAAACTGTTTTCATTAAACTTGCTCACACGTTCTCCCATCGTCATCTGAGATTAATGCACGCAAGTCATAACGAAAACATAGAGACACTCATTTAAATGCCTCGTGTACGGAAGCCCATTAGGGCCACTTCATTATTTTTATTTCCATTTATTCAAGATATTTTCTTAAAATTCAAGAAAAGAATCTTGAAAATTCTTAAGGAAAGAACTTGAAAATTCAAGAAAACATCTTGAAAATTCAAGAAATGATCTCGAAAATTCAAGAAAAGATAAAAAAAAAGTGAAGTGGCCCTAATGGGCTTCCGTACTCGTGAGTAGATGGCCGGATCGTTTTCGTATCTGTCAGAAACACTTGCATCGACGTGTCAATCATTACGAAAGTTCAGTAGCGGATGTCCCTGTTCCGATTTATCCGACTACAATGTACTTCTCGATCCTAGGTCTCACGGGACAGTGGGCAGCTAGCTTTAACAAGGGGGTGGACGATTTTTTATATACTTCACTACCGACCCTGTAAGTTACACCAGTGTGTCTAGACAAATAGGTTTATGAATATTTCTTGACTTTGGGAGGCTTGACTAGGTGTATTTTTTCGAGTATTTCATAATTCTACGAAACTGAATGTTAGCTCCGGTTGATCTTGGAAAATGTTGCCTGCTATGCTGTCTGGCCGGTACGGTTTCGCGTCAGAATTTAAGGTATTTTTCGGGCATTTGTAGTGCAAATTTGAGCTGGTTATGACCCCGCTTTGAAATCATTTTCAGAAAATGGTGTGGTGTTACAAGTGATAGAACAAGACATAGCAAAGTATCTGTGCCTCATATTTTCATGAAAATTATTCGTCTAGTTGTCATCCACTTCCAATGTCTGTGGTTACACTATGCTGTTTATTATCTCTCGCCTATAGGCAATATAGGGGATATAACGTTAGTCCATGTACGTGCGTACGTATGCGGTGCGTTCGTATGTGCGTGCGATAGTAACACCTTTAATTTCAATAACTTATGAACCGCTTCACCGATTTTGATAATATTTGGCAACAATGTGTGTCTATGGATGGTACTTTGTTTTGTATACGACCCACGTCCGACCGCCCACGGCCAAGGTTACTGAGGACTTATGTTCACATTGTGAAAATGCTGCCAGCAATGAGATTAACCCTTTGAACCCGAAAGCCCGCTATATCGGTTTATGCAAACAGTGCAGATCCAGATGAGCCGGCTCGTAACGAGCCGTCTCATCAGGATCTGCACGGTTTGACAGTAATTTTCATATTTTTGAGAACAACAAATACCCCCTTTTCATAAATGGACTAATCTGAAAATCATTTTGTGACGATTGATTTGGTCGGAAAATTAGCATATCACAGTCGATTACAGTTACTTAGGGTTGTAAGGGTTAACTTAGTGATAACGATGCCCTTGTTTTTTTTATTTTTAATAAAATTCAACTATATACGAACGTCTTAGTTGTATGAAGTTATTTAGTGGTGAAACAGGATGCAGGCGTTTGTATAATGCCATGAATTAAATGTGATTATAACTGGATATGTTATACTTAATGTATGGTTCGTCCGCCTGTACGAGGAGATATTCATATGTGGCTGTTCGGGAGATAATGGGTTTTGTGACCAGTGTAGATCCAGATCAGCCTGTGCATCTGCACATTTTGATCAGGATCTGCACTGTTCGCCATTCCGTAATGAAACACTAATCAACCCCATTTTTCCAACCACAACTACATATTATTGACCGGACGGACGGGCAACCGTGCTCTAAGTAATTTATCCCGTTCCCATACATCACGATGTCTGACTTTCCGAACAACACGGGATCAAAACACGGGAATACGGGTGATATAGAATAAATGGGTCTTTTGTCATTTTGGTCAGTCGAGTTCATCATGATAGTATGACCTTGAACGATATTAAAGTTGCAGTCCCATCTATTAGGCACAAAATGTTCTTTACAGGAATTAAATAAGTGTATAATTGTGTAAATATTCCACTTGTTTTAAACGTTACGAGTGCTCTCTATGCATATGTAATAACTTATAAATCTTTAAAGGTACATGCCCACTCAATATGTTATAATATAGGGAGACAGATAGTTTTGTATATTCTGTAGATATGACAAAATAAGCATTCATTCACCATTACCCCACGTATTGATTGGTCGTGATTTATACAGACGTCAATTTCCACACTGATATCAGGGGCGAGAACCGTGTCTCCTTAGTTTAAACAAACAATATTTATTTCAGAATAATTCCAGCACAAAAATATTTACACAATTCCCTAACATTTGATTGGCCCGTAGCAAGTCTCTGTCCAAAATTTATATCCCAGTAAACTCCCACACCGAACTACTTTCCGTGACAGTGAGGCGCAGTTAAAATAATTCTTCAGAAAACGGAAAATAAACACATTTTCTTGATGAATTTATTTCAAATGCTGGAATTATAAGGAATGAATGCCATTTTTGTGGAATTTATCGGGGATATAAACTTGGAAAAGTCGCGGGAATACTGGACGAGGCCTTCCGGCCTTCGTCCAGCATTCCCGCGACTTTTACAAGTTTATACCCCGATAAATTCCACAAAACGGCCATTCACCTATATTGAATACATGTATACGTCAACATTCATGGACATATATTGTGAATAAGGATTAGGAAACAAGCTCAATGTGAGCTTATGTGAATTCTTCTCCGCGTCTCCGCGTCTCCTTAAAATGTTAATGTAGGAATGAATGGCCTTTTTGTGGAATTTATCGGGGTATAAACTTGGAAAAGTCGCGGGAATACTGGACGAAGGCGTCCAGTATTCCCGCGACTTTTCCAAGTTTATATCCCCGATAAATTCCACAAGAAAGCCATTCATTCCTTATAATTCCAGCATTTGAAATAAATTCATCAAGAAAATGTGTTTATTTTAAGAATGATTTTAACTGCGCCTCACGGTTACGGAAAGTAGTTCGGCGTGGGAGTTTACTGGGATATGAATTTTGGACAGAGACTTGCTACGGCCCAATCAAATGTTAGGGAATTGTGTAAATATTTTTGTGCTGGAATTATTTAACATTACTATTTATTATCGGAAGTTTATTTTTTGATGTGCAATGATCATACTTTATATTAATCTATCGAAAATAATATTTTTTCAAGTGACGCATTTAATTAGTATAAATAATAAAAAATATTTTGATATGCAAATGAGGCAGGACATTTTAAATTATTTATCTCAATTTAAATTCGTCACGTGAATAAATAGTTGTATCGACATATTATAAACGGTATGATCACTGCACATCCAAAATCCAATAGTTGTTGCCGTCAACCGTTTAAAGAAACACGGTTATCGCCCCTGATATCAAGAGTCACAGCTACGTTTGAAATAGAAAGTATAATACTGTCAATTAGCACGTCCGGTAATGGTAAATGAATGTTTATCTTGCCCGAAGAATGTCACATGTAAAGAATGGACGAAGCGAATGTCACCTGATATGGGATGTGGGAGTCCATGTTTAACATAGCATTTTTCTATACACCTACATTCGCTGTTTATTACAAGCAGGCTACAATGTGCATTTTCCCATACTCTGAACCGTGATTAAATTCCCCGCCATTGTCGGCCAATAATCATTATTAATGGACCAGTAATGAAGAAAGAGGGACTGCATACACCGCCATCTGCTTTGATCGTGTCGATATTGGCCGATGGCTATAAACTTGTCTGAGACCGACACTAGGCAGTGGTGCGGTCAACACTATCACGCTCCTGTGCCTGATAAAGATCTACGTTGCATGTTAAAAGCATGATTTATTTAGTGTTTCATTTACGGAATGGCGAACAGTGCAGCTCCTGATCAGACTGTGCGGATGCACAGGCTGATCTGGATCTACACTGGTCGCAAAACCCATAAGCCTCGTTTCTCCAGTCAAAGCCGCCTCATATGAGTATCTCCTCGTACAGGCGGACGAACCATACATTAAGTAATCGATGTATCATAGTCACGTGGTACACTGATGTCTCTCACGGATTATCATACCCTTGCGAGGGTAGCAATTTAACCCCCACCTCTTTAATGTAACAAATGGAAGAGTGAAATTTGCATACGGTTATCCGGTGTGTTTGATATGTTAGTTATATAAAACTGTCAAGACTGTATCAATACATTATTAATAAAGAACATACACATGCAGAAATTGGTTATTTTACCGTGTCAAGGTGTTTATCTGACATTTGCATGCATCATCTTGAAAGCTTCATTTCGTTTATGTGACTTCCATTGGAAATGATTTCTCTGTTTCTATTATTTTTAACAATTTACTAGTTTTGCATCAAGGATTATTTGTTTAAAAATATAACATTTACAGTTTACTAAATGTTGACCTACGTGCAACATGTTTGGGTATGCACTTCGGTTGCTCACATTTTTTGTTTAAATTTGTCAAATTGTAGCCGTAGATAACATATCGGAGGCGAATTATTGTAGCCAATACAAATGTATAGTAGGCATGTCCAATAACATGTCTACCCACTTGCCGCGTTTTTACATTTCAGTATATATTTAATTATATTAAGTCCCTGTGTCATACATGTATAATGTCACGACATCAATGTCGCGCCCGCTTGCGAACAGCCTGATATAGTCGGCACATTGGCGTACGTCCCGTCCGTATGTACGTCCGGACGTACGTGCGCCCGGGTTAAAGGTTTTGGTTAAAGTTTTTGGTTAACGTTTTTGGTTTAAGTATTTCGGTATGCCATCAAAAGTCTCGTCATGATCCATATTGGCATTCTACGCACCATGCGATCCCTGTGCCCAGTGTCAATGTCAATTTACTTTGAAATTTACCTAAAATATTTTTTGGATTTAGTTTAAAGCTTTTAAGAACACTATATCTCTCAAACCGCTTCGCCAATTCACGCGAAACCTCAAATGTGTGTTTATCTTATCCTTATTTTCATTCTATGCCCAACCCGTGCGACCCCTGTGCCCAATGTCAATGTGAAATTACTTTGAAACGTATCTTAAGAAAGTTTTTATATTTGGTTAATGTTTTTACGTATACTATATCTCTGCATTTTCATACTATCAAATGCCTCGACGGGCGCGACATCTAGTTTTATTATGTTAGTCAACACGAATTATTTCTTTAACTCACATTCAGTCCTAGGCAGAGCTCCAGATAAGCTTTGTGTCTAAAGCGTACTGTACCCTCTGGTTTAAAAATCATTGCGTATTTTACCGTTAAAAATGGATTATTGATTTTCTTCATTACTAAATCGGGAACAAATGATACAAACAATATAACAAATTTAAACATTCACTTAGTTGAGCTGCAAAAAACAAAGGCAAATAAATGAATTTTCAACTTTATGACAGTATTTTCACTACTCAATTTGAAAATAAATGCGTTTTTTTCACATTGTTGTGCGTATTTTGTACTCCCACTTTTGATAATCAATGCGTATTCAGCTAAAATAATTGCGTACAATACGCCAATACGCACCTTATCTGGAGCTCTGGTCCTAAGCTAAAGACATCTTGTAAACACTGATGTATTGTAGCCTTCCTAATGCACATGGCTGTAGGTTATATCAGTGTATTGCAAGTGAGTGGACAAAACACAATTAAGTATCAAGGACATATGCCTCAATTTGCGTCGGCTAACTTTGCTAACGTAGCGAAGAGTGCATGGCAATATATTGAGGGTGGCTGCTGTAACATGTTATGTATTCACCCATTACATACTGTGGTAATACATTGAAATGAGCACAAATAACAATTCAATATCTATACTAATAACCCGGAATCGATACATCGAAGTCACATGATACACTGCTGTCACGTGAATACGCACATGCTGGTGGCCAATAGCATGTTAACTCCCTGGTGTGCTTTAAGTCGTTTCAGTATATGCCGTCTTGACTACATAATTATCGCTTCATGGCGACTTACTTTGTATGTTTCTGCCATCTAGAATATACATAATTACTATAAAACTACGTAATTAACGCGTCGAAACCACTTAATAATTAGCAGGACAGAAACGTATATAACCTTGTGGGCATACATCTGTAGCCAATTTCATCAACATTGCAAAGTATACTTATCTAGCAAAGTATACTTTGAGGGAGTAATCATCTATTTTTCCCGAAATGCATTATGTCATATAGAACTAACGACTGCATATATATGTGATGATTAAAAGTATGCAGAATTATTATACTTAATTTATTACATTATCACAGCCAAAATGGCTGTGATAATGTAATACATTCAGTATAATAACATTAATAAAGTTATCTAAAATTGAAAATTTCTCCCTCAAAATATACTTTGCTAGATAAGTATACTTTGCAATGTTGGTGAAATAGGCTACAGGTCAGGACCACAGTGGCACTCGTAACATACATTTCAGTACAATTTAGCTCGTCTTGATCAGTTAGGAAGTCGTCTTCATGCGATACTTCACTTAATAATTGGTCAAGACGAGATTTTGATGTACAATGTAAGTTACCATATTGTGTAAATAAAATAAAAGCACACACACACACGCACACGCACACACACACACACACACACACGCACACACACACACACACACAACATGATGACACTAGTAGGCAGTGTCACGTTTTTAACTTCGCTATCTCGTCCAGGTTATCTCGCCTTGACCGCTTAAGTAACTTTTCATAACGCGATCATAGTTATGTCGTTAATATGGCATATAAAGTGTATTATCCCGTCAACACAGTGCGTATGTGCCGTGAAACACGGTGTCGTGAAACATTTTTGATATCCAGTCAATACTATATTTTTGAATTTTACAGCCATTTGTAGGTGTTGACGGGATAAATAGAATAGTAGGTTAGTGCCGTGAATGGGAAAACATATCTGGCGCGGCACGGAAACGGGATGTGCTCGGTAGAGCCTCGCCCATCCCGTTTCCTGAGCCTTGCCAGATATTTTTCCCCATTCACGGCACTAACCTACTATTCTCTATTTATTTAAGATTACTTAGCTATCATATTATCGTTATGTCGATGACATAAATATGCCACCATCGGTTACAATACTGACGGATGATATTTATTTTTCACACAAGGAAATTGAGAGATAATTCGCCAATTAAAATCAACGGGGGTCGTTGAACGGTAGATGGGTAACTGACGTCGTTGCCATTAGGAACAAATTACGTGAACCAATTTTAATTCTGCGACATGATATCATGGAGGAAGGGAAAGGATCTGGGTTGACGATACATGGCGTAACTAGGTAAAATGGGGCCTGTGGGTTTTGCGACCAGTGTAGATCCAGATCAGCCTGTGCATTCACACAGTCTAATCAGGATATGCAGTGATCACTATTCCATCAATGAAACACCCGTCATGCTTCGAACAAGCGATGTAGATCGTTATCAGGCTACTGGTGTGTTTATTTGATCAGGAGCTACACGGTCATAAATTCCATAAGCCCCATTTCTTCAGTCACAACCACATATTATGGTCGTACGTTGGTTCTCATCCTCTCCCATGAAACATAGAAGTCACTGTTAATCACATCATCGTTTTTTATGCCTCCCGTGCGATAGCGTTGCTCTTGATGTTCCTTTCTTCCGTCCGTCCGTCGTCCGTTTGTCCTGTACATTTACGTCGAAAAGTCGAAAAGTTTGTGGATGTTTCTCCACCATGTATTTGAAGGATTGCTTTAATATTTTTACAGTGCATTCACCTGAACATGCGTGACGTACTCGCACCACCAATGACATGCCATTGACTTTAGAAAATGCTGCTGACAGACTTAGCCATTTTCTTACGTCAAAAAGTTTGTAAGTACTTTCTCAAATGACTTGGAAAATTTAAATTTGTGTAAATTTAAAGTTTTTCTTATCTACACACAATCTCTAGTTTAAAGTCCACTATGCCATGGGGGCCTATCCATGTATTTTACAAACATAATTTCTAGTTATCATGGTTATCATGGATTTTTAGTGTGTCTATGGTTTAGTATGACCGAGAAATGGAGCTTGGGAACGTCTTGACTTGATGCTTACGTTTAACGGCCGCACTGACTCTATGGACTTGTACGCCGTCTTGGGCTGTGGACGCATGTGGTGAATCGAATACATGATGTCTTAACACACTGAATGGCGAGCAGTGAATGTGTGTAATTGTATGTATAGTTACGGACAATAGCTTATAATTCCAGCACAAAAATATTTTACACAATTCCCTAACATTTGATTGGTCCGTAGCAAGTCTCTGTCCAAAATTTATATCCCAGTAAACTCCAATGCCGAACTACTTCCGTAACCGTGAGGCGCAGTTAAAATAATTCTTAAGAAAACGGAAATACACATTTTCTTGATGAATTTATTTCAAATGCTGGAATTATAAGGAATGAATGGCCTTTTTGTTGAATTTATCGGGATATAAACTTGGAAAAGTCGCGGGAATACTGGACGAGGCCTTCCGGCCTTCGTCCAGTATTCCCGCGACTTTTCCAAGTTTATACCCCGATAAATTCCACAAAAAGGCCATTCATTCCATTCCAAGTAGTAAAAAAATGTATTTAGAGCAGTTCATCTCGCCCCACCCCCCCCCACTGGTGTGTCAATGGAAAAATATTGTAAATTTTGTAAAAGTGTTTCATGAAATTACGCAGATGTCGAAAGGTACAAAATCACACGGAGTGTCACACTTGACAGGCTTGTTGTTGAACGGAAGTACAACCCGAATCCATGTTTTCTTCGGCTGTGGTGATGGTGGCAGCGATGGTATTAACATGTTTTGCATATTATTTTTCTCACCACAACTATCGATCGAACGTCAAACGTCATCCGAATACCTTACTGCCATTGATGGGTCACCAACCCGTATTGTTTCACGTCCCAATGCCCAGTGGTCAAGGTCATAGAGAATAGTAGGTTAGTGCCGTGAATGGGTAAAAATATCTGGCAAGGCTCAGGAAACGGGATGAGCGAGGCTCTGCCGAGCACATCCCGTTCCCGTGCCTCGCCAGATATCTTTACCCATTCACGGCACTAACCTACTATTCTATTTATCCCGTCAACACCTTCAAATGGCTGTAAAATGCAAAAATAATACCTCAGCCACCGCACATATTCATACGCAGTGATTAGGTCGTATTAACAGGATATCAAAATGTTTCACGGCACTGTGTTTCACGGCACATACACACTGTGTTGACGGGATAAACTGCGCTTCGCAATGAGCATTTGTGGGTTGGTCCTTTTGTATTGTCCATACAAGTTTAATCCGTTGTCGGAATATGATAATATTTAGCTACAGTGTGTGTCTATGGATGATGCTTGGTCGAGTATGTCCACGATGTCCCAACAATGTTCAAGGCCAATATCACTGATGGTCTTTTTTAGCTCACCTGAGCGAAGCTCGTGTGAGCTATTGTTACCGTAATGTGTCCGTCGCCCGTCGTCCGTCGTCCGTGAACAGTGAACATTTTCAAACGTCTTATCCTCGGTAACCATTGGGCCTATAATCACCAAACTTCATGGTCATGGTCCTTAGGTAGGGGGATTACAAAATTGTTAAAATGACGTCATTACGTAATCCAAGATGGCCGCGGTCTAAAAATATGCACAAATTCTTCAAAAATCTTCTTCTCAAGAACCGCCAACCAGGATTTCGACAAAACTTGGTAGAAATGATCGATGTCCAATGCTCTTTCAAAGTTGTTAAAATGGTGACCCCCCCCCGGGGTCAAAAATGGGCGTGGCCCGTGGGGTCAAATTGGGGTCAAATTGGGGTCAAATTTTATTTTTTTGAAACACATATGAACTCAATGTCACATTCTCCTCTGGTGTTCATGGAGTCAGGTGAGCGAAATAGGGCCATCATGGCCCTCTTGTTTGTTTATCCATAGATTTGTCTCAGTGGAACGTGTGCCATAGCGGTCACAATTCCGGCGTAAGCGGTGACAACATCGTAGTAGTAGGCGTCAACAATTCGGAAGTATGTTTTAATGTTGAATATCTCCTGATCCTTTTCAGCAATAGCTTTCTCACACTGTGACATTTACCTCCGTGGGCGAAACACTCGCCGGTGATCGCATTGTTTGATCATTTGTGGAATTTTCAGACCATCGCCGTTTCAGATCACTTTCTTAACATACATTTCCCAACTATAGGTTGCTCTCCATTTATCAAGTGACGAGCTTTGGCTGAATACGTACTGACTGATAATGTAATGTCGTATCAGGCATTGACCTGCTACGAATATATGGGTTTTAAAACGGACGTTTCATTCGTCGAACGCGTCGTATGACATGACGTCGGTGTAATGACGCAATGTGTAAACAAGCCCGCGTTTCTTTTCAATGAAGAGAATTTAAGATATGACAATCGGCTAGCATAAAACGTTACCTGATAAATAGAATACCAGTCTAGTGTCTGTTGGTATAAAAGTTTATCAGGCTCGGCTCGGAAAACGGTAGGAATTCCTCGGCGAGCCGAGGAATTCCTACTCGTTTCCTAGCCTGCCTGATAAACGTGATATAAAAAGACTCTGTGCTGGTAGTCTTTATATATCTCATGACTCTACTAGGCGAGACACGTAATACCGCGGAAGTCTTGCTATTTTATAACTGACATGCCAGCTTTCGGAAATTGACGCACATTTCGCAGCAATCTTTGCCAATAGATGCTCGCAATCGTTATCTAAGTCATTACCGAAACTGCAGCATACTCGCATGCTTGTCAAACATTCCCGTACCATGCATGACAAATGAGATTTCGGTTTCGCTACTGCCTAGCCATGAGATGACCTACTAGCTGTCTGTTCCACGTTTTTCTGCCGACGAACTATGGCTATAAACGCTTTAAATATAAAACATCTTTAAGTATAAAATACTTTTTCATCAATAACACAAGGTCACCCTTCCCAATTGTGTTAATTTAATGACATTTCATCAGCTATTGACTTTATTGCGAAACAACTATTTTCCTATGGGCATTTAATAATTAAAAGAAATGGACTCCGAAACCTGGCTAGATAGCTTGGAAATGATGTAACTAAGAAAACAAAAGTTAGATTTTGAAAATAGGTCTACTCTTTTAAAATTATTTAAAAACAAATCTGATTTTAGCCCCCATGTTAAATTCTCATATAATTTCTTTTCGCAGCGCTATTAAAAAGGATACTAGCCGAGAATAGCCATCTTTGTGGTAAATGATTAGGACAAATCACAGGTTGTAGCTTATTTTTTTGTTTGTTATTGATGAAAAGAACTTGCATTTATTTAAGTGTTTTTTAGATTTGATGTGTTTAATAGCCAAACCTTTTTCGGCTGCAAACTGTGGAACAGACAGTAGATGAATAACGAAATATGCTGCTGCATTTAGTTGAACACACTGTCGTAGCTGGTGACCGTTTTACTAAACTTTGACCATCATACGACTAGTAATATGTTCGTGTGCAAACTATTGATAGTCTGTAAAACTCACCGTGATGATTAACAATGTTTTCTGGTAAACAATTATTGGATTTACATTTATTGAGCATATGATGCATGGCTGCATATGCAGCCTATGCTCAATGTATGTAACTCCATCAATTGAAACTTCCAGACGATCCTAAATTTTCACTTACCAACATTTTAAAGGTACGAAGTTTAGTGAACACAAGACACCGAGGCAAGCCAGCGAATAACAAAGCCACCGAGCAAAAATAAAAATGCATAAATGTGTCACATAATAGTTTATATGTAGCTGTGAGAAAACATAAATGTGGCTATAACTGGAGAAATTGGGCTTATGGGATTTGTGACCAGCGTAGCTCCTTGTCAAATAGCACACTCCTGTAGCCTGATAACGATTTATATTGCCTGTTAGAGGCATGGCGAGTGTTTCATTGATGGAATGGCGAACAGTGCAGATCCTGATCAGCACAGTCTGATCTGGATCTACACTGATCGCAAAGCCAATAAGCCACATTAATCCAGTCACAGTCACATATCCGGTATTAAGTTATACGATCTATATTCATTGTCAGAAGCATGACGGTTGTTTCATTGATGAAAGGGGGAACATTGCAGATCCCGATCAGACTGCGTGGGTGCACATGCTGATCTGGATCTACTCTGGTTGCACAACCCATAATCGCCATTACTCGAGTCATAGCCACAAATAGGTAGGCTAACACATTTATTTTTGCAATTCGTTCCCACGAATTGTTATATTGTGGGAACGAATTGTTAATTCGAGGGAACAAATTGTTAAATTGAGGGAACGAATTGTCATTTCGTGCGAACGAATTGTTTATTCGAGGAACGACTTGCTAAATTGAGGGAACGAATTGTTAAGCAAAAAATCCATGTCCCTGCGGGGCTCCGTAATTCTCTGCTGGTCTGATTTTTAGCATGGATGTTCAGGGACCTATTTTCACATAATCTGCACCCACCCTGTTCTGAATATACACCAAATAAAATACGTGAATATACTAATAACGGAATAATTCTGAAGACAATGGCAGTTTCCAACTGAAATTCTATAATGTGGCTGTGACTGGAGAAATGGGGCATTATGGGTTTTGTGAAAAGTGTAGAGCCGCACAGCCTGATAAGGATCTGCACTGTTCGCCATTTTATCAATGAAAAACACCGGTCATGCAATGTTTCTAACAAGCAATATAGGTGACATGAGTGTGTATTTGATCAGGAGATACCTGGTCACATATCCAATAAGCCACATTTCACCAGTCGCAGCCACACATATGTTGTATGTTAAATATGTATGTGCGTAGAACCAGTGAGACATTAACCCTTTCAACCCTAAGAAACTGGAATGGACTGTGATATGCTAATGTTCCGACCATACCAATGGTCACAAAATGATTTTCAGATTCGTCCATTTATGAAAAGGGAATGTTTTTGTTCTAAGAAATATGAAAATTACTTACTCGTTACGAGCCGGCTCATCTGGATCTGCACTGTTTGTATAAACCGATATAGCGGGCTTTCGGGTTCAAAAGGGTTAACAAGCATTACGCGATATGCAATCAAGCCCCAATTATGAGATTCATATTCTAGGGCATCCACAGGTCATCATTCTGTCACGTATGCACAGTGTACGACTTATACCTTGAATTAAGATCCGATTTTATGAATACACATGTATGTCAATATGATGATCATGTTTTACTCTGGCGACAAATGTCATAAAAAACATTTTGTGAGCCAGCAGCACCAACAATTTGATCCCTATTACTGCGTGATGTAGCAGACCCGTTAACACAGATGATCTCAGACAGAACTGAATGACGCTTTGACGGTAAGATATTGTGCTTGATCGAATACATGTACATGATGTAGCGAGAGAAACACTTTCCCTATCAGCACATTAACGCCACAACCACCACCCGTTCAGAACTGTGTCCGAGCCGAGCTTGATAAACTTGATATCAAAAGACACTAGCATGACATTCTATTTATCAGGTAACGTTTTAGCACGAGCACTCGCAGAATGTCAGCCCTCTTGTGACGCTCTTTTCGTTGAAAAGAACGCGGACATGTTCCGTAGGCGTCATTCAGGTGTGTGCTAAGCGCCACGAGAAACAAGATACACGGACTCCATGAACGAGACGGCTCTGGGGGCCGTTTCACTAAACGTCGTAACCACTAATATGTTCGTAAGTGCAGAATTATGATAGTCTTTAAATTTCACATTAACACTGTTTTCTTATGAACAATTATTGGATTTACATTTATTGAGCATAGGCTGCATATGCAGCCTATGCTCAATAAATGTAAATCCATCAATTGAAATTTCCAGAACAATCCTAAATTTGCACTTACGAACATTTTAGTTGTACGCAGTTTAGACAAACGGGTCCCTGGTCAGCCTATACATCTATGCAGTTGGGTCAGAGTCTACACAATTTTCAATTTCATCAAACAGACAATTTGGATGGTTTAGTTTAATTTGTTTCTTTTCATTTTAGTTAAGGTAATAGGTCATAGATAGATACACTTGACTTCCATGATAATTGCTTCATAAGAGTGGTGTGATATAGGCATATTTGAATATTGTTTTTGTTACTGTATACCATATGGAGCATTGAGTTGCCATCATCAGCCATCTTTGTATGTACAAGCCATCGTATAGTTTCACCACTTTGTGCGTTGACAACATACAGCAAATAATATGACAGTCAATCAAATAATACATGACCTTTCTACATGTGATTAGCTACATTACACCATATGTGCTACTTCACATTTTGAGTTCTTTGTCAAAGAGCAGAACAGGTGAGCCTGGTTAATAGCTTGAACATACAACGATGGGGCCGACTTGGCCACTCTATGTGCCGTATAGAATTCAGTAACGAGGCAGTATTCACATATATGTAAAACATATTCTATCACATTTACGAAGCAATTATCTTTGAATCAAACGATGATCATGTATAGACTGGGTTCTTAATACATAGAAATAGAGGTCATCAGGGCTCCAGATAAGGAATTAGTAATTGAGTATTGTCACTCCATCATTCCTGAAGCAATTGGGTATTTCAATATTTTAATTGGGTAAAATAAAACCACATTAGTGTTTTACACATCAAGAGACCGCAATTATTGAATACATGTAGTTTGCTTAGAAATGAAAACATGTCTTGGCATTTCATTAGAATTGTCTCATTGGAGACAATTCTAATGAAATACCAAGATGTGTTTTCATGGAAAATAAGAAAAAAATATGCCATATTCGTGGTCTGTTCATTGTTTTCTGCAGCATGGTAAAGGTACACAAATTTTGATACTCGCTACTTCTGATTTCAACTGGGTTTTTGGCATTTTAATTGGGTATTTAAACAAATACGCAGCTTATCTGGAGCAATGGGTCATGTTAGCAAGCAGGGACATAGCCTACTGTCGGGCAGGTACAAACACATAGTGACACGTTATGAGGTTGGTATAATTGAAATACATGTACATACGAACAATTGGTAGAGTACATGTATTTATCCCGTCAACACAGTGCCTATGTGCCGTGAAACACGGTGCCGTGAAACATTTTTGATATCCAGGTCAATACGACCCAATCACTGCGTATGAATATGTGTTTCAATAATGCTTAGAACTACTTTGACACAGTAACCTTTGACATTTAGGTGAAGTCTTGTAAACAAAATGATACGCTCGAGAAAAGCGCTGACATTTGAGATTTGGCACTTACTTATGAAATATGTAAAATGATAATAAAAAAGTACCAAGAAAGAAAGAAAACAAAAACAAATTAAAATGAATCTTAATTAAGAATATTTGTTTACATTTTTGCTGCATTAACAGGCAGCCTTTCCAAGTCCCACAATCCATTGTATTTTTGTGCTGTCTTCTGCAAGCAAGAATAAAATTGAAAAAGCAAAAACATTGATAAATTATAAATTCTACTCGAGTTTGGAAAAAATAAAAAATATTGCAAAAATAAAGATGTCTGATTATTTAGATTCCAGGAACATTTGATATTTTTCTGGGACGACATTAGTGGTAGTGGCAGTGCTGAAAATGTTGGTGTTGAAAGTAGTAGAGATCAGTGCTGACGTGTGTGCTGCAATGGGAATTCTGCTATGGCTATGACAAGTGTAAATACGTGTGAAAATGAAACTTTACATACCAAGACTGGCCAGAGGCAGAGTGCCAGTGGTGTCCGCACTTCAATCGCTGACAATATCCAGTAATACGAATCACAATAAGTCCAGTCACTAACAGCCGGGGCCACACTGAACATCAACAACTTCCATGTGTACAAACAGTAACTGTACATGCTGTTAATTGTAAAATATCTGCCCAGTGACAGTGTGTTTGAAACGCAACTAGTAAGTTGCCGCTCCAAAATCTCATGAGCACACGTGTTTACACAGCTGTGTAATTATTAAATATACTTTAATATTCATGATTCTCGACATTATTAAAAGTAGAAATACGTGTACAAATGGTTTGTGTGAAATATGCCAAACTACCGTGACATTAAGCGATGTTTGCTTCCAAAAGGCACAGACTTATTTTGTGTGTGCGTAGCAACAATAAAAGTTGTGATGCGGTTATCACTCTAGTCGATTCTCCGATTTTGAGGATGTGGCTGGAGTTATCTTTTGCATTTTAAAGCTATTTGTAGGTGTTGACGGGATAAATAGAATAGTAGTAAGTGCCGTGAATGGGAAAAAAATATCTGGCGCGGCAGAGCCTCGCCCATCCCATTTCCTAAGCCTTGTCAGATATTTTTTCCCATTCCATTCACGGCACTAACCTACTATTCTCTATGTACGGTTCGACAATGTCCAGTCCTGACACGAGGAAACTGTTTGAACCCAAAGGCCATAGCACAAAGGAACTGTTTGAACCCCAAGGCCGTAGCACGAAGGAACTGTTTGAATCCCAAGGCCGTCGGCCGCGGGTTCAACCAGCTCCTGTGTGCCACGACAACGTTTACCCAGGGCTGGACATGGTCGAGCGTTTGTTTTTTACATTTCCGTCGAAAATATCGTGTAATTTGAGCATATATGCAGCATTTTCGGTACTTTGATAACCCGTTCAATTCAAACAGCTGACACATACACATTCCGAGCCACAGTACATGTCGCGTGATGCAGCGGCATCAATTTCAAAATTGCAGTGCGACCGTTGTGAAATGGTCTGGTGACTTAATGGCGCCTGTTCTATTAACGTAATGCGACACATGCATTACGTCAGATGTTTGCTTGGCTCCCGAATGAGCATTATCTATAGCGATGGTCAAACAGCACTTTGTGTACGTTTGAGCATGGCTCAAATATCTGTAATTGTGGATGAGGTTCGACTTGAGTATAACAAAATAAAAGAAGAATTCCCGCAAAGCACCACACGCCTGTATTTTGCTAAGCACATACTATTTACACTGTATATACATTCAGAATGGAAACGCCCATTCAACGTATTGCGTTTGTATCCCAGGCATTACACTGCATTAGCCCCACGTGACGTCGCGCGACGTTGTTGATTCGTTAAAGTTTGATTGACATATATACTACTGATGATTGTCAATAACGTCACGTAATTGACCGACAAATCGCTGTTTTATTTTATGAATTTCGACAAAATGAGGTGAAAATACATGAATCCTAATTTTAACGCTGTAGTTGGTTATTTAAAGTTTTGAAACTATCCGAAAATGCAATGTAAATATATGTAATAAAACCATGGGATATTGTGTTTATTGTGGTAATAAAAACATATGATTTGTTTAAAGGTTGCGTGCGATCCTTCGGAGTCCACACAAATGAAACAGACCAAATGTTATTCGTACCACATACAGTAAACGCAACACAGTCCGTGGTTTTATTTATTAATTACAATTATGACCGGACAATAAAGATGATAACACGTGGAGAAGCCGTCTCTGTGATGACAACCAGAAGCAGCGTTCAGAGCAATATTCCACGGAGACCAATGACCATGAACACTAAATGTCTTATATAATACAGAGTGAGAGCAATATGCCGCTCACATGCGGTGATGGAGGAGCAAGTCAGGAAGATAACAATGTCCATTGTAGCGAGACAGCTACGTCACTACTTACCATGTCATCGGAGTTAGGGAGGTATGCGGTCATTAACTTCGCACTACTTTCTAAGCCAATCGCCATTATCTCGTTCGACTTATTTGTAATAGTTATAGTTCACATATTGAATTTTTTTTTATAAATTAGTTTATTAAAACTTCAATATGTGAACTATAACATACTTATTGTTTACCCAGCCCAGTCGCGAAGCTCCGCCCCTAAACGTTATTTCGAATCGGTATACTAGTATGTGATTGGCGGTGTGATACGAAGTGTGTGGGCGTGATATCCTTTGCGTCTCGTGAACTGATGACAATAAGGCATACAATCAGTTATACATGTAGCGCTGTGTTATTACTGTATATCTGGATTTCAAGTTAACAACAACGAGCGTCTGAACTCATACTTATTTTTTAATGCAAGAGCCTCGTGTCATGATGACTCAAATGAACTTAACTAATACTACTATGTGACAGAGTACTAAGTTATTCAGCGTGACGGGAACTAACTGGTTATCTGAGTCGACAATAGGTCACTAGCGGTTACTGACAATATGAGTGGGTCAGTCGACTGACAAGTTGGTTAATGATTTGCGCAGGTCACCTCCTTTATATAGACAAGATGCGAGCAGCAGCCGTGCGCGCGAGCCCCAATCAAATGTAGCGCTGCAAATAATTCCAACCAATCACAGCACAGCAAATCAGAGACGCAAGGGAAAATGTCAGCCATATTGGATACGCAAAATAACAAGTAGAAATCCAGCACATAAACGTGTCGTCTAGAATAATGACAAGTTTGGTCTGTGCTGGCGCTACCAGAGCAGATAGCGACAGTGCAGATCTTTGCAATGACATATTATTCGGTGGTTGAAAAGATTTACTGGAGGCTGCTCGCACGGCTAAAGGTAGGCAAGTGTACATGAAGTTGGGGAATTTACACTACCGCGCTCGATAAACTTGGTTATACTGCTATGAATACCACTATTCCTTGTGCGAGCGTGTACTTTCTAGGGACTATAATGAATAGTGAATAAGATTATGCCCGATCCTGGTCAGACAAGAGTGTAGGCTAAGTTGAAATGTGATAAGAAATAGCAGTCACCTGCAGTGTGAATCGAGGGGTCACGACATTGATACCAGTACCCGACAATGACCAATAGTCGGCAACTGTCAATGAACTGTCAATGAACAGTCACTGGCTAGAGGTCCTGGAAAGTCTCCAGGGTGGCATACTATGCCCAGTAATACATCCAAATGTATTTCAGGATTACAGGTGTATCATGACAGGCACTCTGGTGCTTTGTAACTCAGATCAGGGGCACTCAGTCCGACCAGGATGACAGAATATTGTAGTGGAACCGGAGTTCCACTACAATATATTACAATATTTAACTCCAATAAGTTACATATTACCAGATTTAATGACTACCTGTTCGACAGGAAATGGAAAATCAATACCCAATGGGAGACTGCATTATAAACCTGGCTAATTAGAAATATGTTATTATCGCTCACATATGTGAATAATAGCTTGTACGAACTTATCCAACCTTAAGTTTCATGTATTAAACGGTGGATCGTACTGGGATTCACACATGGGGCCCAGTTATATCAGTTGAAGTAAGGGTACCTGACACCGTATCAGGACACTGTTTCGGTGAAAGTGTCTGTTGTATTTTAGTACTGAATAGTCACTGTCCTCCACACATATGTATTTCCGTCTGTATATGTGGGGCTGACTGAAGAAATGGGGCTTATGGTTTTTGCAACCAGGTAGATCCAGATCAGCCTGTGCATCCGCACAGTCTGATAAGGATCTGCACTGTTCGCCAGTCCATCAACGAAACTCCCGCATGCATCAAACAAGCAATATATATCGTTATCAGGCTACAGGAGTGTGCTATTTGATCAGGAGCTACACCGGTCATAAATCCCATAAGCCCCATTTCTCCAGTTACAACCACATACGAGACACGTCATGTGATTTTGTACCATCGGACATCTGCGTAATGTCATTAAAGACGTTTACAAAATTTACAATATTTTTCATAAATAAAGTCAAAAGTTAGCAAAAAATATAATTCCGTATGTACTCTGGAAAAGTTGTCAACTTTTGACGACATTTACGGAAAATATTGTACATTTTGTAAACGTATTTCATGAAATTACGCAGATGTCCATGATGTCCGAAGGTACAAAATACATGCCATGTCTCAGTTACGGCAATATTGCTGTTAAACGGACACCAGTCAGCCAGCGCATGCTGATCTGGGGTTATTATAGGAATGATTGGCCTTTTTGTGGAATTTATCGGGGTATAAACTTGGAAAAGTCGCGGGAATACTGGACGAAGGCCGGAAGGCCTTCGTCCAGTATTCCCGTGACTTTTCCAAGTTTATATCCCCGATAAATTCCACAAAAGGCCATTCATTCCTTATAATTCCAGCATTTGAAATATATTAATCAAGAAAATGTGTTTATTTTCCGTTTTCTTAAGAATTATTTTAACTGCGCCTCACGGTTACGGAAAGTAGTTCGCGTGGGAGTTTACTGGAATATAAATTTTGGACAGAGACTTGGTACGGGCCAATCAAATGTTAGGGAATTGTGTAAATATTTTTGTGCTGGAATTATACTCTGGTCGCAAACTGAACAAGCCTATTTTGATTTTGTCAAGGCGGGCCGCATATTTCTGTGAAAGCTTTTAACGGCTCCATTAATGCACTATCGGTATAGCAAGTTATACTGGGTTGCATTAAGCACACAAGTTATGATAATATAGAGACACGCCATGTGATTTTGCATCTACGGAAATCTGCGTAATTTCATGAAATATGTTTACACAATTTACTGTATTTTCCGTAAATCGCGTATATAATTCCGCATGTACTCGGAATATTTTTTCAACTTTTGACATTATTTATGAAAAACATTGTAAATTTTGTAAACGATTTACTGAAATTACGCAGATATCCGAAGGTACACAATCACATGGCGTGTCTCATATGCGTTCGGCAGGCATAACTATATTGTATGCATGTATCATGTGTTCGACTGGATATAAGCCAGTTTTATCTAAAACATAAAGCAATGTCACATGTTTACTTACTGATGCATGATATGGCGAAAATACCAAAGTATGCCAAGCCAAATTATCTCCCCTGTTTATCACAGTTTCTCATCGTACGTACTTGATATATTGTGGTTTTGCATATTTCGTCAAATAACATGGTGCGATTGATTTATATGTCATTTTAAAACTGTACTTGAAACACTAAGCCACAAATTGTGTATCTGAGACATATTCACCTGGTATGCTTCTAACAAGCACTATAGATCGTTATCGGGCGTCAGGAGCGTATTATTTGATCAGGAGACACACTGGTCAAAATTACCATAAGACCTACTTAACTGGGACGTTAAACACCTTTTATTTCATTTCCACTTAAAATGTGTCTCTGTCAACAGACAACTTTACGAGTTGCGTTTCTAATGCGGTTGAGTATAATTGTGTATGTCTGCGAAATCATTGAGACTGTTCTTGACACATCTACAAATTGTTTTCGGTAGTTTCCGTGATTCTACCGACACATCTTTTGTGGATAACATTTCAGACACGTGACCTTGGGTCGTATTAGTGTTCGTTTCATTCATGTCTGGAAACTATTTCTCGTTTCCTTGTCAATATACTTGACCGGTGCTCGTGTCAGTTCCGCGGAAAACAATTCTCGGTAATGGTATTTATTTCTTTCTCTGGTTTGAATATGACATGTGTGACATCACACTGCGAAAATGGCTTATTGAATTGGGCCATCAGCTGAGAAAAGTAACCTTATAGGACGGGTTTAACCACACTAATTTATCAGATATTCATGCGCGTTGTATTATATTAAAAATGCTAATCCAGATGGTGTGTGGCATAGACTCTGTTTGCTCGCAGACCTGGTTAGTAATCTACTTCTGTCACAAGAAGTGTCGTTTACATCATTATCAAGCAAACGTTTGTTTGTTTTTTATTTATTTTTTTAAATCTGAACATATTCATCATGTGACGTAGTTTCTAATCCAGCCGCTGGTATTTTGTTTCAGCACCAGGGCCCGTTTCACTAAACTTCGTACGACTAAAAATGTTCGTAAGTGCAAATTTAGGATCGTCTGGAAATTTCAATTGATGAATTTACATGTACATGTATTTAGCATATGCTGCTTATACAGCCTATGCTCAATAAATGTAAATCCAATAAATCCAAGAAAACATTGTTAATGTGAAAGTTACACTACAGACTAACATAAATTTGCACTTACGAACATTTTAGTCGTACGAAGTTTAGTGAAACGGCCCCCAGGGCGATAACACTAACAGAGTTGAATTTTATATTTCTTAACAATTATTAAGCAAATAAGTAGTTTAATTATTGAATATCCCCACAGAGCTCCAGATAAGCTGCGTATTTGCGTAAATACCCAATTTAAATTGCCAACAAACCCAATTTAAATCAGAAGTAGTGAGTATCAAAAACAATGAAAACAATTGTGGTACCTTTATCATGCTGCAGAAAACAATAAACAGACCACCAATATAGCATATTTTTCGTATTTTTCCATGAAAACACATCTTGGTATTTCATTAGAATTGTCTCCAAGGAGACAATTCTAATGAAATGCCAAGATATGTTTTTCATTTCGAAACAAACTATTCAATAATTGCTGTCTGTTGATGTGTAAACAGTAGTGTGATTTAATCTTACCCAATTAAAATTTTGAAATACCCAATTGCTTCAGAAATGATGGAGTAACAATACTCAATTACCAATTCCTTATCTGGAGCCCTGTCCCCAGCAGGATGGGTGCATGTTATAGGAAAATAGGTCTGGCAACATCCATGATAAAAGAAAAAAAATAGAAATACAAATGTGTGGTGAATGGCTAGGTTATATAGGCTGTAATAAATGGTGGTGTCGCACCTTAATGGTACATGCCTACTCAGTAGGCACAAACTGTTTTATATACATGTATCAGAGACATCATCTGAGACATGTTCAGGCAAAAGAAAAATTAATTTACCATTACTGCACGTATTGATTGGCATTATTATACATTTTATATCAGACGTAACTTTCCACACTGATATCAGGGGCGATGACCGTTTTTCCTTAAAATTTTAACGGACATTACTATTTATACTTTGTATTTATTTTTTGAAGTGCAATTATCAGACTTTATAATATGTCGAACATATTATTTTTTCAGGTGACGCATTTAATTCGTATAAATAATAAAAAAAAATACCATGCCTCATCTGCATATGAAAGTAGCCTGATACCAACGCGCGTCACTATCATTAAAATAAATATTATTAACTGATTATATCTGTATAGCGGGCACACGTAATTTTTAGAACTGGTGGCATAGTGACACAATTATACACTTATTTAATTCCTATAAAGAACAGTTTGCGCCTACTGAGTGGGCATGTACCTTTGACTTATACACTTATGTTGATCCAGATCATACGTGTACTCTTGCAGGTTACAGAATGATAAAAAACTAGTTATTAATAACAATACGTATAAGTTAGATCACAGTTTCGTCCACATGTACGAGGAGATAATCCGCGAGCTTTAGCGTACATGCGGACAAACGTGATCTAACTTATTTATCACATCCTCATGTACATACCTTGCACACGAGCTGTGTTAATACAGAAACAACACCCGGAAATGTGTCAAAGATGTGATAAACAATGTTAGATTGACTGAATTCCGACCAGCGTAGGTCCAGATCAGACTGCGCGGACGCGCAGGCTGATCTGGACCTTCGCTGGTCGTATTTGTCGTAAGGTATCTTTTCTCAGCTTAACGTCATTTGAGACCATTGCAGTCTTAGAGAAGAGACTGAATACTGGTGAATGTACGCGCAGTCTGATCAGGGTATATACCGTTCGCTGTTTGATCGTGTTGTGCCTAATACGTGTATATCTAGTAGGGGAGGGGAGGGGTGGGGCGTGTGAAGCATATGAAATTCTGTTAGTTGTACAGAAATCAATATATCATATACTCAACAAAACTAGAAACGTCCCTGTTTTATAGCCGGTGTAGCTCTGTATATGTATGTACCACATGTTCAAAGTACATGTATTTTAAACCGTGGCGATGTTCAGAATACGATCGTGTAGAGTTTAGCCGATACACACGGTTTACATAGCGGCCAGTGACCGAACGTTGATTTCCACTTTTTGCACGTGCACGCTATATTTGTCATCGATAAGGTGATTCAGTTCATGTCGTACCATTCATGCGATAGGGGCTATTCGGAAAAATTAAAAAACTTTTTTAATTTTTCACTGTTTTCGATATGCCACGGCTTTCCGAAAACGAGCGAAATCAGGCAATTGGGATGCTTGCGGGTGGGATGGCCGCCAGGGCGGTCGCGCCTCGTTTGGTTGCTGTCGGAAGACGATTGATCGTCTTGCAGCCCGGTACCAGCAGACTGGGGCTGTTCACGACCGGCAGCGACCTGGTAGGCCTCGTGTAACGACGGCTAGAGCCGATCGTTACATTACGTTGACGCACTTACGTCAACGTCGATTGGCAGCCACAGTCACTGCTAGGCGATACGGTGTCTCAGGGCAGACCATTCGCAACCGGTTTACGTCGTAACGCCCAACCAATCCGGGCACGCCGCCCGTACACTGGTCAGATAATGACCCAACGTCACCGTGCTGCCAGACTGTTATGGGCGCGACGTCATCTGAACTGGAGAAGGGCTGACTGGAACCGAGTTTTGTTCACCGATGAATCTCGGTTCACAGTTAGTCATGCTGACGGAAGATTACGGGTATAAAACAGGCGTAAAAAATGAAAGATTCACCGATTGTTGCATTGTTGAGAAGAACAGGTTTTGGGGAGTGGGAGCGTAATGGACTGTGGGGAGGGATCATGGGAAACCGGAAGACAGATTTGGTTGTTGTACAGGGCAACATCAATGCACAACGTTTATTGTTTGGAGAGTGTGCTAAATGCACAATGCCTTAAACCATTTATACCCGTTCAGCAATGGTCCCTGGTATGAACATTGATGCACGACAATTGCCCGCCCCTCACGTAGCCCAAGGGTCACCAAACTCAATACTTACAGCAAAACAACGTCGACGTCAATTGCCATCTGGCCCGCGGTCCTCCCCGGATCTCCAAATCCCATTGAGCACATAAGGGGATGAGCTGAGGCCGCAAAGCAACCGAGCTAACCATCAGATTGAACAATGATTTCGCCGATCTTAACCACCGGAGGCGTTACAACGGGAATGGAGGAATTTGCCCAACGCACTGGTTATTGCGTTACGGTCACGTCGATGCGGCGTATGGATCATTGCATGCATTCCAATGCAAATTGGTGGTCCACACTCGGTACTAACAGGATTTTAATTTAAACTGAAATTTGCCACATTCCTTAATTATTGAAATCACCAATCTCTAAAAACATGAAAGTAACACATATTCTGAGTTTTTGTGATTTTTGATTTTTGACCCCTACCGCCCCCTTGGCCGGTTATCTCTCGAATATTTAAGCAAGGATATCCCAAATGCAATAATTTATTGGCTTTGATACAGAAATTGAATGAACTTGTTTATTTTCCATTTGGATTTTTAAAAGTAACCCCTTTTTGGTATTTTTTGATGAACTCTTTCCTTAAACATGGAGGGACGTTTCTTAGTTTTGGCTCAGTATAAATAATCCGGTCGACTTATTCCCCGCCCAAAACTCCAAAATACTTACCCAAATTCCAAAATGACCGCCCATAAAAGCATGATATTATAATATATTTTTATTTCAATTCCTTCCTCCCCAGAGCAAATAGTGTATACTAATATCGTTCGTTTGTTGTCAGGGTAACTTTTTGGGATACGTTTAGCTCGATAGTTAAAAACTCCGGTTTCGTTTGTTTTTGTCGCGCCCACTTGCGGACAGCGCGATATATAGTCGGCAACAATTGGCGTCACGTACGTATTGGGTTCAGGTTAAAGTAAAAAAAAAAAAAAAAAAAAAGATTGGTTAAAGTTTTTTTCGGTATAAACTATCAAAGCGTTTTAGGTCGGGCGCGACATGTGGTCCGCTGGCCATCTAGTCCCTAGTACAATTGTATCAGGTTAGGCGTAAATGGGGATGCTAATAAATCTCTATATCTCTATGTAGCAGCATGAAATGTTTGTTCTGACAAAATGACGGACCTCTGTAGGCCATGGACAGGCTGAATGAATTCGCCCCGGTCAACGCCATCACTGAGCATAGGTTATTAAAGATCATTTGCTATATGGTATGCGATGTTCCCAACTATATCCAACGTATCCGTGGGTGCAAAATGGTGGGCGAGCTCACCCCATAACAAATTTGTCCAGGAGTGGGTGGTTTTTAACTTTAACTTAACGTTTTCTCTTTAATGGAAATAGCTACAATAATACATGGAAAGAATAAAAGCTTTTCAAATCACTATAATCAAGGTGCATGATCACTTGGGTTATCAACAACAACAACGTCGCCCACTTCCAAAGTAAGTATTATTTGATTAGTATTTTCATTAATAATGCAAAACGGATTTTGATGAAATCATTGGCGCAGCATAAACGCGTCTTCGTTCGGAGCTGCATAATTGTGGTCGTATGGGAGTTTTGGCACAGACATTATGTCGTTTTTTATTTTTGCAAAGAAAATCCGATTTCCGTGGTCGGAGACACGGAAATCGATTCTTCTTCGCAAAAATGAACCAGAAAGATTTGGGGCGAAAAAGACAGAGACCACCTAAATGCAGCATAACAAGACGCGTTTTAGTATGTCGCCATAAATTTCAATCAAAATCCGTGTTTTGCGTAATAAAGGGGAACACTAAAATAAAATAATACGTAAAACTTTGAATCTGTACGTGGTTGTTGTTTGTATTAGTACCAACCGTGAATCCATACACCTTGTTTACAGTATAACAGGGAAAGTATAAGCAATTTCAAATCACTATAATTCGGGAACAAATGGATGCTAAAAAACGCCAATAGTTCTTTTTTCTGGACAGGTAGTTGCGGGCAATAATTTGCAGAAGTTAATGCCCGCCACCTCTGAGAAGCTACGGCACCCATTTCCAAAGTCCGATCCCACAATAGGGCAATCCCACCCTTCCCATTGACAAGAACCTGGCTACGCCACTTGTCTCCGGTAGTGAAGAAAACACAAACTAAAATAGATTGTTTTTTAAACAGAAAATAAAATTTTGTTCAATTTTAATAATAGAAAGCACATGTTAATGCATTGTTGGGACTGGGGTTCCCATTTTCCCAAGTTCAGAAAATACATAAAATTAAAAATAATTAACGTGGCTGTGGCAGGAGGAAAATTGGGATTTTGCGACAAGTGTAGATCCAGATCAGCCTCCGCCCATCCGCACAGCTCCTGAATCAGGATCTTGGCATTGTTTTTGGCCAATGCCATCCATGAAAACAACGCGTCATGGCTTTCAAACATGCGTCATGAATGCAGTAGTGTGCTATTTGACCAGTGAAACTACACTTGTCGAAAAAATTCCATAATGTCCCGTTTCTCCCATCCACAGCCACACAATTGAATGTCTACAAAGTTATTTTAAAACATAAGCAAAAGCATAAATTAGAGTTAAGAATATGCATTAAATAACTTACCCAATGAACTAACATAGTTTATACACGATTTAAATAAAAATTCATATGTTTCCTCATCCGATGAAATTAAACAACTTCCGGTGAAAATACGACTACTTCCGCTTAATCTATATTCATTAAACGCGAATCTGCAGTGCCGGAACTACAAATAGGCTGGCAAATAAAAACACATTCATTAGCCCCGTACACAGTCTACAACAAACTGCCTAATTTCCATGGAGTGGGTTTAAATCATAAATAAAAAGAATATTCAGAATTTTTTGCAACGAATATTGACATATAAGGATTCATAACGAGTGGTGAGGAAATGTCCATAATTTCACGAGTGCCATAACTAAAATCAAAAAATGAATATCCTCTACTGCATTTGAGGATACCGTCCAGCTTCTTTAAGAACCAGTGTTACGTACCCAAAGTTACAAATATGCATTGAGCCCGTCAGCTCGTTATAAGGTCCAGTGGTACCCGTACCAAAGTACATATGCATTGAGCCGTCACTCGTTTAAGTCCAGTTGTACCGTACCAAAGTAAATATGCATTGAAGCCGTCAAGCTCGTTAAAGTCAGTGGTACCAGTAGCACAAAGTATCAATATCATGTTGAATCCCGTCAGCTAGTTTAAGTCAGTGTTACCGTAACCAAAGTAACAATGCATTGAGCCCGACAGCTCGTTAAGCTTCAGTGGTACCAGTAACCAAAGTACATATGCAGTGAGAGCCGTCAACTCGTTAAGTCAGTGGTACCGTACCAAAGTACATATGCAATTGAGCCGTTCAGCTCGTTAAGGGTCAGTTGTACGCCGTACCAAAAGTGCATATGCCATTGAAGCCGTCAGCACGTATTTTAAGTCAGTTGGTAACCGTAACCAAGTACATATGCATTGGAGCCGTTCCAGCTCGTTTACTCGTTAAGTCAGTGGTAACCGTACCAAAGTACATATGCAATTGAGCCAGACCAGCATCGTTAAATCCAGTGGATACCAAATACCTAACCTGTTCTGATCATGCAGAGCTCCAGATAAGGTTGCGTATTTGGGCGTAAATTACCTAACTTAAAATTCAACCAGAAAAAACCCAATTGAAATCAAAGTAGTGAGTATTAAAACGTAAATGACAAACTTTGTTTGTTTAATCTTTATCATGCTACAGAAAACAAAATCAAACACAGACCACAAATATAGCATATTTTCCTTAATTTATTTTTCAGAAATGAAACAGCATCTTGGTATTTCATTAGAAATTGTCTCCAAGACAATTAATAAATGAAAATAATCCAAGATGTGTTTTTCATTTAAGAAGCAAAACTAATAAAATTAAAAATTGCTGTCAGTTAGTTGTTACACAATTAACAATTTTGAAAATACCCAATTGCTTCAGAAATGATGGAGTGACAATAACACAAGAACTAAATTCCTTATCTGGAGAATGTTATGCATTAGCATAAATGATAAATGAATTTTCCCAGGGAAGGAAGCACCTGTAGTTCAAAAATTATTAGTGATACACCTCTAAACCTTTGGTACCAAGAGTACATCACAAATAAAGAGATAAAAACTGGCTGATCCCTTTTCTTGCGGGAGTGAACACTAAACTAAAATATCTTTCTTTTCTTTTACATGTAAGCATAAATAAATTCAAAAAGCGAAATCGGAATTATTACATTTTTGACATTTGAAGAAATTAGAAAAAGAAAAACCAGCAAATAAAGAAAACGAAATTAAGGTTAACAACCTTGGTGATTTTACCAATTGATCTGCCCCAGTATATAAACATCCCACTGTATGTTTTTTTGTACGATATTGTTCATATTAATCGTTGGAAATACAGGATATATAAATATAATGTACATGAGTGATTATTTAGTATGCTATTTAAAGTATATTTATTAAACGAGTTTACTTTATTTTCGTAAGAAATTAAAGCTATGGAGTTTTAAGACATCAGTCAACATGGCATAAACGAAATACAATTTCAAACCATTACACATGGTTTAGATTTTTATTTATTACAACAAAGCACAGCATCAAATACTAAAGCAGTAACTGACAAAAACCGCTCATATGTCCCTCATTTTTCATAAATACATCACCACTGGGTGTCTGTTACAACGTTTTGCTTGCCGACTATTAAACATCATTAAATCTAAAAACTGATTTAAAAGTAAGTACTTTTTTTATCAATACAACCCAAAAATTAAAAATTTTCCGCCCTCACCCAACCCCAAACAAAATATTTGATGAAATTCCAATTCCAAATTTTCAAATTAGATTGATTTTTTCGAAAAAAAAAACGATTTTTGCTATGGGAACTTAACATGGGGGCTAAAAAATATAAAATTTTTTAAAAATTTTTTTAAAAATAAGGGTTTTTTATTATTTTGAGGACAGATTTTCAAAATCTAACTTGTTTTCTTTAGTTACATCATGTTTTCAAGTTATCTCGCCATGTTTTTCCGGAGTTCCGATATCCAATTTTTGTTTTTAGGTTTTGATCCTTCAGTGATCAAACAAACGAAAAGTTTTGGAAATCAGACTCGCCAGGTATTAAACTTCCCATATTAGGAAAATCTTTTTTTTTCGTTTTTTCGCCAATGAAAATCAATATTTTTTCGATTTAAATATTCCGTTTCGGATTTTGGGACCACCCCACCCCATAGCAAGCAGTCTAAATGCGGGATCTGAACCCGTCCGACCCGGCCTTAAAGTGACCTATAATGTTTAATAAGGCCGTTAAAAACAACAATAAATCAAATCAAATCAAATCAATCTAGTTTTACACATTTTCACAAATGGTCTACAACGGATAAAGTGAATTGTAAAGCTTATTCTGAGAAATTAAGAGAGTTTGGATTTGCCCGAGCACCTGAGCCACAAGTTTCAGCATCGACTAGTTAAATTTCCTGATTTCGAACTAGAGAATGAAGGTTTTATAATAAACACTGGCATTGGCCATTAACCCAGATCATAGAATGAATGCACAGATTTATTTCATGAAAATAAAAATCTGATTATTTTTCATTATTTCTCACCAAAAATCAAAAATGTATTTTGTTACCTACCCACTTTTGGAACCGTCCTCCGTTGAGAACGGTTTCAACCGAGTTGGTGACAACATAAACATTTTTCATTAATAGAAAATAAAGAACCTTTTTTCCTTTTTTTTTTAGTACAGTTTGAAACCTGTTTGATTCAATAACACATGGTGTACATACATTAGCGGTTTACAATACGACAATTAAACTGTATTAAACGTACATGTCCCCCACATCAGTAGGCACAAACTGTTCTTTATATCATCAATTACATCATCTGAGACATTTTACTGGAAACAAAAAAACATTTCATTCACCGTTAATTTACCCCCCCACGTTATTGAATATTGGCCATTGTTATACATTTTATATCAGACATACATTTCCACACTGAAATCATCAGGGTCCATAAACAACCGTTTTCCTTTCCTTAAATGTTTAACGGACACCTACTGATTTATTATTTGTCATATTTATTTTTTGATGTACAATTGATCAACTTTACTTTTAAAATCAGTCGAAAAAATATTTTGTTTTTCCACATGAGACAGTATTTAAATTAGTAATTAAACAATTACTTAAATAAATAACCATGCCCTCATATTTGCATATGAAAATAGCCTGAATACCTACCGGCGAGACAATATCAGTAAAATAAATATTACTAAATGATTAATTAATCTGTTATAGGCAGGGGCGCTCGTAATTAATTTTAGAACTGGTTGGAATAGTGACACCAATTATAACACAATTTTTATTTTATTCCTATAAAGAACTATGTTGTTTTGCCAACTGAGCCCGGGCATATACCTTTGACCCCAGTTCACGGTGACGATACAGAATTTTTTTTTCATTTTTTTCAAAATTGGAAAATTGATTAAATTCTGCATTATTTCTCAACAAAAAATGTATTTTGCTACACTCAGTTGAACCGGTACTTCGTTCCGAAACCCCCTCGGTTGAGACGGTTTCGACATTGAGTGTAACCAAACAGAACATTTTTCCAATTAAGAAAAAAAGAAAAGAAAGAAAAACAAAATGTTAGTACATTTAAAATTTGAAACCATTTGGAGTTCAGTATACATAGATTAACATATTACATGAAATGATACGGACAGTGTTTTCAACTAGTTTCAAACCTTCGTTCCGTTCATTTCAGTAATCTAAGGTGTATGATCACGGTGGGGTACTAAACAACAACAACAACAAGTACCGATTCAAAGTACGTATTCATTTTATAGTGTCCCTTATTACGTAACCGGATTTTTAGATGAAATATGGCACAATCAAACGCGCCTTAGTTAAGCTGCATTTGGTTTGGTTCTCTGTAATTTTCGCCCAAACCAAAACTCTGTCATTTTTGGCGAAGCAATCCGATTTTCCGTGTCCTCCGTCCACGGAAATCGAATTTCATTTTGCAAAAACGAGATCAAGTTCTGTGCCCAAACTCCCATACGAACCACCAAATGCAAGCTCATTGAAGACAGCGTTTTATTTGCTGCGCCCATATTTCATCAAAATCCGGTTGCATAATTAAGGAAAATATCAAATAATACTTACTTTGGAATGGGCGAGGCATTGTTGTTGTTAAACTTATCAAAACCAAAACGTGAATCATGCACCTTAAGTAAACCTCCATTTGTGGCATAAACCGATCATAAATGGATGGCAGAAGATGATTTGTATTACAAGCAAATTAAATTCGGACACAAGTCGACATAGTGTGATATTTTAAAACGCACTAAATCCATATCCACATTGCCGATTTGTATCGGCATATGAGGATATAGAGCGGATTAAAGTATCACATTATGTCGTACATGTTGAAGAATAATGTAATGACATATCGAGATAAATAGTAACACAATATCGGAACAAGTCTACGTATATTTCACACTATGTTCAACTTGTCAAGATATTTAACATGGTTATATCAGTGGAAACCCTTTCAAAACTAAAACCGGCACACCATTTAGACTCAATTGGGGTTGGTCATTTTTGATGTTTTTTAATTGCAATTTAGCTCCCGATTGATCTGTTCTGTTTCGCGATTCGCAAAACACGAGCGACTGGTAATTGGGAGGGTCCCTCCAATGGTCTTAATTTAACAGTGGAACAATCTAATAAACCGGACTACACAGGGGACTTCCCAGGGTGTCCAGTTTAGAGAGATTTCCCTGTGAAAATTTTAGAAATTTTTCATGTTACATTGACTTCGTTGACCATCCACGATAAGTTATCCCAACATCTCAAACTTGATCGAACCCTATGGCCCGGTCTTAAAATGACTTTAGCTGTTGATAGGCCCGTTAAAACCATCAAACCCCAAACACAAACATAAACTCAACAATCCTCTCGATGGTAAGCTTATTATTAAGTTATTGTGATTCCTAAACCACATGCTATATGGTGTAAATATTAGCCCTGTTCCTGGAGGTATGTTACACCCGAGGGCGATAGCCGAGGGAGAACATACCATTCAGACGGGCAAATATACACCATATAGCCAGTGTAGAAGTCATAATAACCGTTATTTGTCATAAACCGCAGATCCGCAGATTTGGCCGAATTAAATTTGGCCATATAAACAATCCTTCTTTTGATCTTTAGCGATTTTTTTTCAGGGAAGAAAAAATACGAATTTTCTTACCGTCAGTCTTTAATATAAATGGCGTAATGAAAAAAACAATTTTTGATTTTTATTTTTAATTAAACGAAAAACAAACTAAATATGGACGGGTAAGAAATCCATCGAAAACGACCATTTTGGGACCATTTTGTTTTTATATCGTAGTAATTTAAACTTATATTCCACGTGCTTCTAATCGAATCTGCTCTTCACCCTGTTGTCGCCTCTACAAGAATGCGACTGTTCCCAACCATTCGCTGTCATTGCTACAAACGCCGCATTTCGTGCGTGGAAACCCATAGTTTGTGACCTAAATATGAGGCCGTGTGCACGAATCCAAGTGTCTTGAAGATTTGAAAACACTAAACGGGACAGTTTGGCTAAAGTTTTTCGCTCATATTTTCATCAGCGAAGAAATATTTATTGGTAAACAAAAATAAACAATAACAGACTGGTTTTTGAGTTGTAACAGACAATTTGTTTTACGTTGTAATTGATACATTCCGGGGGTTTTTTTTTATTGTGTTTAGAGATGGAATACAACTTCGCAATCGCGAGACGCATTGCAAAATGGTGTCCTCATTGGACGCGAGGCGCCGGATTGGGGAAATCGCAATTTCTCTATGTCTGACGGCCTTGGCCAGTTCATAATAAAATTATATATGACCAGGCAAGCCTAGCCAATCAAAAGCCGAGAAACTTTTCCTGCGGTATGACAAGCAATCAAAGTATACGCCGTATGTCCATAGGTTTGATACAATTTGCTAACACTTGCAATTTGCGTGAGGAATTCACTTAAATAGGAGGCGGCTATAGAGTCCCATACAGACAGTTCATAAAAACATAATTCCACACAATTCCCATTTGCGTGCCCTGGTCGGAGTTACGCTTGTGTCAAAAGGCGAAGATGTTTATCTGCCCCGATGGTATAAATCCCAACGGACAATGAGAACGCGCGTACTGGAGAAGCGAACTCTGTCGTTCTGGGTAATGTATTTGGGGACTTTGGCGCACGCCAACATAGCCACTTATTCGTTTACGAATCGCCTTACTAAAAGAAACCAAGTAGATCACCTGGGTTCAATACCGCTGTTTCCGACATTCCCAGCCAATGGGCGATCAAGGCGCGAAAATGTTTAATTAGCATCATCGTACTGCTTGCCGTGTATATTCCCGGTAGAATCGAAGTAGAATAAGGATGAAAAATTATGTGACAACGGTAAGCCATGACAGCGGGGGGAAGGGAACGCGCGAAGACACCACGAATTAGGAACAACCAACATTTTCCAGCGACCTTCACCTTCGAACTTTTGAATCACGTTATTACAAAGGCGGAATATTCCAGGCGCGTCTCTGTTTCCAGACGCGAATCGTTTAGATCATGAAGTAGCAGCAGACGATAATCAGGAACCAGCGAATTGACGTAGCAAGACCGACAAACACGAGCAGGAAGAAGCTCCCGATCTAAATGCTTCGTCACGGCCAATCTTTGGACGCCATAGAAATAGAACAGCTGACCGTTAATCGTGTGGAGGCATTTTGTTTATTAGTATAACACACCGACCACGGCAATAAAGGATGCAGAAAAGCAAACGTTCCAGATGAACACGATGATCAATAATTTTGGCGCTTACGCCATGTCATTTAGTGCCTCCAGTGTGAAGCAGAATCGCCAAGTACCTGGAAGAAGAACAAAATGACGTCCATTATGCACCGGAATGTTACAAGCATTGCCTACGCGAGATGGCTGAACACGGAAACCTTCATTCACAGTGAAGACAATTAGTACGTGGTTTTACCGTGGTACACAAGGGAATCGTCAAGCGATTTCGACCGTGTTCGTACGAACCCTCATTTTTGGGGACTTAGGCAGATGTTATTTTTATGTAAAATTGAGGTTCGCGATTTTAGGGCATGGAATGTTCCCGTGGTTCCTCTGCGATTTAGGCCAGTTAACGAACAAATCCAATAAATACGAATTCGATTGCGCGCTAATACAGTGGGCGAAAACCGGACACCCTGGGCCCTGGGAGGTCCTCAGGGTCCCGCCCAGAGAAAGGGTTCCAATGTAAAAAAAGACATGAAAGAACTACTTGAGAAGACAACCCGTGGATGCATTTGCGATCATGAACATAACATTATCATCTTGGAGGTAAATGGCAATGATAAAAATATCAAAATTACAAGTACAACTAACACGTAATTTCTGTCCGGTGTTTAGAGAGGTATTCCACTGTAACGTTATGTTTGCGGAAACCACTTTGTTTTTAAAAAGGCTCCAGGGACCAGAGGTGGAACCTCCTCTAAACCTCTATAAAAACCGGACACCCAAGACAAAACACCTGTGATCCTTATTTTTAGATGAGTTTTCTTGGGGTCAATTATCTCATGGTGATAATGTCA
>CM055267.1:110583291-110636526 GCA_029237695.1 Conchocele bisecta | reverse complement strand
GGGCATGTTAATAGACATTATCTGAATTTACATTTATTTCACAATGCAATAGTGCATGTTGCAATCTATACATGCTATATATATGATACATATTCAGAGCTCGAGATAAGCTGCGTATTTGCGTAAATACCCAATTAAAATTGCCAAAAACCCAATTGAAATCAGAAGTAGCGAGTATCAAAAAGCAATAACAAATTTGTGGTACCTTTATCATGCTACGGAAAACAATAAACAGACCACAAATATAGCATATTTTTCTTAGTTTCCATGAAAACACATCTTGGTATTTCATTAGAATTGTCTCCAAGGAGACAATTCTAATGAAATGACAAGACGTGTTTCATTTAGAAGAAAACTATTCAATAATTGCTGTCTGTTGATGTGTAAACAGTAGTGTGATTTGATTTTATTTTACCCAATTCAAATTGTGAAATACCCAATTGCTTCAGAAATGATGGAGTGACAATACTCAATTACTAATTCCTTGTCTGGAGCCCTGCATATTGCCATGTCATTTTGGCATTCGGTTTTGTAGTATCTGCACCAAGATGTATATTCAATTTCACACAACTTTGTCCGTGCTGTTTGTAATAATTGTGATACTACATAATTGCATGGGCCACCAGGGATCCAGATAAGCTGCGTATTTGAGTAAATACCCAATTAAAATTGCCAAAAAACCAAAAAACCCAATTGAATTCAGAAGTAGTTTGTGGTATCTTTATCATGATACAGAAAACAATAAACAGACCACAAATATAGCATATTTTCTTATTTTCCCATGAAAACACATCTTGGTATTTCATTATGAAATACAAAGATGTGTTTTCATTTAGAAGCAAACTATTAAATAATTGCTGTCTGTTGATGTGTAAACAATAGTGTGATTTAATAAACATTTTGAAATACCCAATTGCTTCAGAAATGATGGAGTGACAATACTCAATGACTAATTCCTTATCTGGAGCGCTGTATGGCGTTAACTCAGGTGAGCAGATTTGACAATGTTCGTTTTCAGTTGCAATACACATGCTTATTTTATAATAAATAAAATATGACGCAATTTTACCTATACAACTGTACAACTATTCAACCAGAAAACGCAAAAAAAAACAAGTTAAAGAAGAGTATTATGCAGTAATAATACAAATGAAAGTTCAAAAGGACAGGTCACTTGAAATGCATAACAGCTATCCATCTCACAGCACTATGAAAACAGCAAGCTACTATAGCCCTGTCCGAAAAGGTCAGTTGCATTTAGTATTGATTGCCTCCCCTTGCGAACTCTCCTGTGCAAAGAAACAATACATGGTCTTCGCGCTCACTTCCGGATGGCATGTTCGAGCGTCCCATAACAATAGAACAAAAGGAAAATGTTAAAATCAACGGAGAAAAAGCGGGCTTATTGTCCCGTCCAGTTGCTTTTTAAAATCTCCGGGTTCGGAATATCTTCACCGAGTGGCGTCACGAATCTTTCCAAATTTCTAACACAAGCACTTTCGGTTTCGTTTTCTCGAATCTCGTTCGAAGAAGTCAGACCTAACTCAAATACACCTTTAGCCCTCGCGACAAGGACGTCCTTTGTTCCGGTGACTTGCTGGCCGTGGTCGCGTAAAAACCGCTTCAGGTCGTTAACCTTTGAAGTGTCTGGGTTAAAACGTAATGCTTCGCTGGGCTCTTTATTCTCCGCCATTGTCAACAACGAGTGTTGCCATCCGGAAGAGCGGTGCATTGCGGGAAATCAGGAACCGTAATTTCGCTAAGGGAGATAACATCCCCTTATCGGACAGGGCTTAGCACAGGAAATTATCATTTCATTTAGATCAGATGTATTACACCCCTTGCAGCGCTCCAGATAAGGAATTAGTAATTGAGTATTGTCAATCCATCATTTCTGAAGCAATTGGGTAATTCAAAATTTGTATTGGGTAAAATAAAATAAAACCACACTACAGTTTACACATCAACCATGTCAACAGACAGCAATTATTGAATAGTTTGCTTCGAAATGAAAACATGTCTTGGCATACCAAGATGTGTTTTCATGGAAAATGGAAGAAAAAAATATGCTATATTTGTGGTATGTGTATTGTTTTCTGCAGCATGATAAAGATACCACAACTTTATTATTGTTTCTTTTTGATACTCGCTACTTCTGATTTCAATTTTTGGCAATTTTAATTGGGTATCTAAGCAAATACACAGCTTATCTGGAGCGCTGACCCCCCTTGACTGGTAATAACGTAATAGTAAATATACATTTACAATAGTGAGGCATAAACTTCTGTGTCTGTGCTACATAATCGCGAACAGTAACTCTTGCAATATACTCCCGTATACCGTAGTACTACCGTCCCTACGGTACGGGAATATATTGCAAGAGTTACTGTTCGCAACTAAGTAAAGATAAGATATTTACAACGAGTATTGACTTAAAAACAATGGACTTTTTTCAGTGGCCTTGTGTCAGATATTATATTGGGAAGCTCCATGTACGACACTCGTTTACACGTTTATGCAGGTCACGTGGCCATCATTATCTGGCTAAAATTGTAACAACACCGTCATATTACAATTACTGTCAGTTCCACGTTTTGCTGCAGACGAATTTTTCATAAATATTGTAACAAAAAAGTAACCATCCATATATTTTTTATTTGATGATATTCCATGAAATATTGATTTTATTGCATTTTTTTCCTATAGATGGGAACTTAACATGGGGCAAAATCACTGGGAGTGACGGTGGGGGTTCGAAAAACGAAACAAAAAATGGAAAGTGTCTCCGAAATGTGTCCAAATTTTACGGATACATGTATATCCACACTGTAAAAATATTTATACTGTTTTCGGTAATATTAAACTATAGCAAAATTTAAGAATGTGCCTTTTTTTTAATTCGTATTTCGTATTTTTTTGTCAAATGTTGATTTTATTACGAAAAATTATTTCTCTGGGAATGTAACACGGGGAAAAAAGAGGTGGAGAACGACACGTGGAGGAGTCGAAAAACGAATTTGGGAAATTGACTCTGAAACCTGACTAGTTAGCTTGGAAATGATCTAACTAAGAAAACAAAAGTTAGTTTTCGAAAATCGGTCTATTATTTCTGAAATTCGAAAAAAAATCCGTTTGTTAAATCCCCATAAAATAAATTGTATTTTCCCTATAAAATCAATATTTTATGGAATTTCATTAAATGCATTTTTTTTTTTTAAAGTTCTTACATGTAAACATTGAACTCTTAGACCGCTACTGAACACACAACAATTGTTGTCTGCTGTTGCTTTTATAGCTTGCCTTATTTCTCAATAACAACATGGTTCTAAAGATGATTCTAAAGTGCTGTCAAACCATCTTGTAAATTATTCTAAAGTGCTGTCAAAACATGTTTTTGTTGATAAAAATGGAAAATAAACAGCAGACGACAAAAAATTAAGATAGCGCCTATTAGCGGTGTAAGGGTTAATATGTTTAATAGCCAAAAGTTCGTCGGCAGCAAAACGTGGAACAGACATGTACAGTAGTGAATATTGTATACAGTATATGACATATATGACATGTATATACATGTATATTACACGTTCTGGTATAAATTTGTGCAATACCGATTCTCTCGGAACAAGTTTTGTGGCACCATTATTTGACTGCCAATTGAACCTGTGTGCCTGGCGGTCACTCCGCAAACACCAACCCATCTAGAATATGAATTAATTCGCCCTTACCTTGTCTGTTACTTGACCTGTATTATCGTCTGGGCATTTGACCGTCGTGTTGTCTGAACAGGTGAATTCACTAACATACCGTCAATTGAACAGTTTACAGTTTGTTATTATCCTTTCAAAACACTGACGGTTGCAATTCACTGTTTTCAATTGGCTGACCGTCCAATTCACTGTTTTTATATCAGAAAGAACGAAGCACAGATATTCACGTCTGTTGAATGTTGTAAACAAAGAGCAGACGAACGCTCAAATGTAGATGTCCGCGTGCACTTAATTGTTGTTGTTGTTGTTGTTGTTGTTTTCAGCCGCTAACTTTTCGACCACTACTTTGAAATGCCATCCTGACAAACCAATTGTGATCGAAATGATAATGAAACTGAGAGAGAGAGAGAGAGAGAGAGAGAGAGAGAGAGAGAGAGAGAGAGAGAGTGGGTGGGGGTATTTTTTGGACACGAACCCGGTTTCCAATACCCGGTCAAATATCATCAGCACAGTAAATACTACATACTAAGTGATTATATCTGACGGTTGCATTTTCAATTGGCTGACCTTCCAATTCACTATTTTTATATCAGAAATAACGAAGCATGAAAACACATCTTGGTATTTCATTAGAATTGTCTCCAAGGAGACAATTATAATGAAATGTCAAGACATGTTTTCATTTCGAAGCAAACTATTCAATAATTGCTGTCTCTTGATGTGTAAACAGTAGTGTGGTTTTATTTTACCCAATTAACATTTTGAAATACCGGTGTAACCGGCCACTTTCCCTCCCAGTCGGGAATCCCCCCCCCCGGGGGGAGTTTTGACCATTCCAAAATCCCCCCGGGGGGATTTTCAACTAGTCAACTCCCCCCCCCCCCCCCAGTCAGAAATCCCCCCCCCCCCTACGCCAACCCGATTTATTTTTCAAGAATGTAGTAAGAAAAAAAAACTAAGACATAGTGTAATAGTGATAAATTTCAGATGTAGAGGGTGGGGGATATGGGCCGGTTTGGTTAATACTTATTGTGCAGCTGATTAGAGGTGGGGGCGGGGCGGCGGCCCAAAGTCCCCCCACACCCACCACTTAATACTTATTGTGCAGCTGATTTGTGTGCATGGTAATGAGTTGAGAGGGGAGAATATGGGCCGGCCCAATGTCACCCCCACCTAATACTTATTGTGCAGCTGATTTGTGTGCGTGGTAATCAGTTGAGAGAGGATATGGGCTTGGAATATATATCTTCCAGCTGATTTGTATTCAATGTGACAAGTGCGTGGTAACCGAGTTAGAGAGGGGGGGGGGGGGATGGGCCGGCCCAATGTCCCCCCCACCTAATACTTATTGTGCAACTGATTTGTGTGCGTGGTAACCAACCAACCCTCCCTCCCTCCCTCCCTCCCTCCCTCCCTCCCTCCCTCTCTCTCTCTCTCTCTCTCTCTCTCTCTCTCTCTCTCTCTCACTTTCATTATTATTTAAATCACACATTATTATTTCAATCACACTTGTTTGTCAGGATAGCATTTCATAGTAGTGGTCGAAAAGTTAACGGCTGAAAACAACAACAACAATTAAGTGCACGCGAACTTCAACATTTGAGCGTTCGTCTGCTCTTTGTTTGTAACATGTAACAGACGTGAATATCTGTGCTTCGTTATTTCTGATATAAAAATAGTGAATTGGACGGTCAGCCAATTGAAAATGCAATCGTCAGATATAATTACTTAGTACGTAGTATTTTATACTGTACTGGTGATATTTGGAACCGGGTTCGTGTCCAAGAACCCCCCCCTCTCTCTCTCTCTCCTCTCTCTCCTCTCTCTCTCTCTCTCTCTCTCTCTCTTTCAGTTGCATTATCATTTCGATCACAATTGGTTTGTCAGGATGGCATTTCAAAGTAGTGGTCGAAAAGTTAGCGGCTGAAAACAACAACAACAACAACAACAATTAAGTGCACGCGGACATCTACATTTGAGCGTTCGTCTGCTCTTTGTTTGTAGCATGAAACAGACGTGAATATCTGTGCTTCGTTCTTTCTGATATAAAAACAGTGAATTGGACGGTCAGCCAATTGAAAATGCAACCGTCAGTGTTTTGAAAGGATAATAACAAACTGTATACTGTTCAATTGACGGTATGTTAGTGAATTCACCTGTTCAGACAACACGACGGTCAGATGCCCAGACGATAATACAGGTCAAGTAACAGACAAGGTAAGGGCGAATTAATTCATATTCTAGATGGGTTGGTGTTTGCGGAGTGACCGCCAGGCACACAGGTTCAATTGGCAGTCAAATAATGGTGCCACATAACTTGTTCCGAGAGAATCGGTATTGCACAAATTTATACCAGAACGTGTAATATACATGTCATATACATGTCATATACATGTATACAATATTCACTACTGTACATGTCTGTTCCACGTTTTGCTGCCGACGATCTTTTGGCTATTAAACATATTAACCCTTACACCGCTAATAGGCGCTATCTTAATTTTTTGTCGTCTGCTGTCTATTTTCCATTTTTATCAACAAAAACATGTTTTGACAGCACTTTAGAATAATTTACAAGATGGTTTGACAGCACTTTAGAATCATCTTTAGAACCATGTTGTTATTGAGAAATAAGGCAAGCTATAAAAGCAACAGCAGACAACAATCGTTGTGTGTTCAGTAGCGGTCTAAGAGTTAAATGTTTACAAGTAAGAACTTTAAAAAAAAAATCATTTAATGAAATTCCATAAAATATTGATTTTATAGGGAAAATACAATTTATTTTATGGGGATTTAACAAACGGATTTTTTTTCGAATTTCAGAAATAATAGACCGATTTTCGAAAACTAACTTTTGTTTTCTTAGATCATTTCCAAGCTAACTAGTCAGGTTTCAGAGTCAATTTCCCAAATTCGTGTTTCGACTCCTCCACGTGTCGTTCTCCACCTCTTTTTTCCCCGTGTTACATTCCCATAGAGAAATAATTTTTCGTAATAAAATCAACATTTGAAAAAAAAAATACGAAATACGAAATAAAAAAAAGGCACATTCTTAAATTTTTCTATAATTTAATATTACCGAAAACAATATAAATATTTTTACAGTGTGGATATATCCGTAAAATTTGTGCACGTTTCGGAGACACTTTCCATTTTTTGTTTCGTTTTTCGAACCCCCACCGTCAATCCCACTGTTTTTGCCCCGTGTTAAGTTCCCATCTATAGGAAAACAATGCAATAAAATCAATATTTCATGGAATATCATCAAATAAAAAATATATGGATGGTTACTTTTTTGTTACAATATTTATGAAAAAGTCGTCTGCAGCAAAACGTGGAACTGACAGTAATTGTAATGTGACGGTGTTGTTACAATTTTAGCCAGATAATGATGGCCACGTGACCTGCATAAACGTGTAAACGAGTGTCGTACATGGAGCTTCCCAATGTAATATCTGACACAAGGCCACTGAAAAAAGTCCATTGTTTTTAAGTCAATACTCGTTGTAAATATCTTATCTTTACTTAGTTGCGAACAGTAACTCTTGCAATATATTCCCGTACCGTAGGGACGGTAGTACTACGGTATACGGGAGTATATTGCAAGAGTTACTGTTCGCGATTATGTAGCACAGACACAGACGTTTATGCCTCACTATTGTAAATGTATATTTACTATTACGTTATTACCAGTCAAGGGGGTCAGCGCTCCAGATAAGCTGTGTATTTGCTTAGATACCCAATTAAAATTGCCAAAAATTGAAATCAGAAGTAGCGAGTATCAAAAAGCAATAATAAAGTTGTGGTATCTTTATCATGCTGCAGAAAACAATACACATACCACAAATATAGCATATTTTTCTTATTTTCCATGAAAACACATCTTGGTATGCCAAGACATGTTTTCATTTCGAAGCAAACTATTCAATAATTGCTGTCTGTTGACATGGTTGATGTGTAAACTGTAGTGTGGTTTTATTTTACCCAATACAAATTTTGAATTACCCAATTGCTTCAGAAATGATGGATTGACAATACTCAATTACTAATTCCTTATCTGGAGCACTGCAAGGGTGTAATACATCTGATCTAAATGAAATGATAATTTCCTGTGCTAAGCCCTGTCCGATAAGGGGATGTTATCTCCCTTAGCGAAATTACGGTTCCTGATTTCCCGCAATGCACCGCTCTTCCGGATGGCAACACTCGTTGTTGACAATGGCGGAGAATAAAGAGCCCAGCAAAGCATTACGTTTTAACCCAGACACTTCAAAGATTAACGACCTGAAGCGGTTTTTACGCGACCACGGCCAGCAAGTCACCGGAACAAAGGACGTCCTTGTCGCGAGGGCTAAAGGTGTATTTGAGTTAGGTCTGACTTCTTCGAACGAGATTCGAGAAAACGAAACCGAAAGTGCTTGTGTTAGAAATTTGGAAAGATTCGTGACACCACTCGGTGAAGATATTCCGAACCCGGAGATTTTAAAAAGCAACTGGACGGGACAATAAACCCGCTTTTTCTCCGTTGATTTTAACATTTTCCTTTTGTTCTATTGTTATGGGACGCTCGAACATGCCACCCGGAAGTTAGCGCGAAGACCATTTATTGTTTCTTTGCACAGGAGAGTTCGCAAGGGGAGGCAATCAATACTAAATGCAACTGACCTTTTCGGACAGGGCTATAGTAGCTTGCTGTTTTCATAGTGCTGTGAGATGGATAGCTGTTACGCATTTCAAGTGACCTGTCCTTTTGAACTTTCATTTGTATTATTACTGCATAATACTCTTCTTTGACTGTTTTTTTTTTGCGTTTTCTGGTTGAATAGTTGTACAGTTGTATAGGTAAATTTGCGTCATATTTTATTTATTATAAAATAAGCATGTGTATTGCAACTGAAAACGAACATTGTCAAATCTGCTCACCTGAGTTAACGCCATCCAGCGCTCCAGATAAGGAATTAGTCATTAAGTATTGTCACTCCATCATTTATGAAGCAATTGGGTATTTCAAAATGTTAATTAAATCACACTATTGTTTACACATCAACAGACAGCAGTCATTTAATAGTTTGCTTTTAAATGAAAACGCATCTTTGTATTTCATAATGAAATACCAAGATATATTTGTGGTCTGTTTATTGTTTTCTGTATCATGATAAAGATACCACAAACTACTTCTGAATTCAATTGGGTTTTTTGGCAATTTTAATTGGGTATTTACGCAAATACGCAGCTTATCTGGATCCCTGGTGGCCCATGCAATTATGTAGTATCACAATTATTACAAACAGCACGGACAAAGTTGTGTGAAATTGAATATACATCTTGGTGCAGATACTACAAAACCGAATGCCAAAATGACATGGCAATATGCAGGGCTCCAGACAAGGAATTAGTAATTGAGTATTTTCACTCCATCATTTCTGAAGCAATTGGGTATTTCACAATTTGAATTGGGTAAAATAAAATAAAACAAAAATCACACTACTGTTTTACACATCAACAGACAGCAATTATTGAATAGTTTTCTTCTAAATGAAACACGTCTTGCCATTTCATTAGAATTGTCTCCTTGGAGACAATTCTAATGAAATACCAAGATGTGTTTTCATGGAAACTAAGAAAAATATGCTATATTTGTGGTCTGTTTATTGTTTTCTGTAGCATGATAAAGGTACCACAAATTTGTTAATGCTTTTTGATACTCGCTACTTCTGATTTCAATTGGGTTTTTGGCAATTTTAATTGGGTATTTACGCAAATACGCAGCTTATCTGGAGCTCTGAATATGTATCATATATATAGCATGTATAGATTGCAACATGCACTATTGCATTGTGAAATAAATGGAAATTCAGATAATGTCTATTAAAGGTACATGCCCACTCAGTAGGCACAAACTGTTCTTTATATCAGATATATCATCTGAGACATTTTCTGGCAACATAAACAGTCATTCTCCTTTACCACACGCAATGATTAGCATTATTATACATTTTATATCAGACGTAAATTCCCACACTGATATCAGGGGCGATAACTGTGTTTCTTAAAATGTTAACGGACATTACTATTTAGTCTCCGTATTTATTTTTTGATGTGCAATGATCATACTTTATAATCTGTCGAAAATGTTATTTTTCAGGAGACGCATTTTATTAGTATAAATAATGAAAAAAATAGCATGCCTCATTTGCATATGAAAATAGCCTGAAAACACCCGCGAGTCACTATCAGTAAAATAAATATTATTAAATGATTATACATTATCTGTATAGCGGCCACTCATGAGTGGGCATGTACCTGTAAGGGTCACGTCAAAGACGTATATTGAAGTGTGACGCAACTTTGACCGGCGGTGGAGGAATGCGACCTTAAATACGGAGTATGCGACCAACGCAGGCCCAGATCAGCCTGCGCATCCGCGCAGACTGATCTGGGACTACGCTCATCGATATTTCGTCACTGAAACAGGCTAGCTACCATAAGCAAAATCATTGAAGTCTAATCAAATTAAGTAAATGTACAGAAGGACCAATATCTCCAAATTATTGCGAACGTCTTAAGGTACTTGTTCTCAGTCGGTCATGCACATTGACTATCAGAGCTCCAGATAAGGTTCGTATTGGCGTGTTTTACGCACTTATTTCAGCTGAATACGCAATGATTATCAACAGTAGGAGTACAACATATTCGCAGCAATTGATTTTCAAATTATGGATATTAATTCATATAAGCTATCAGCTTGTTTTCAAATCTATGTACATTTCACATGTAATTGATGTACCATGTATTGTATGAAATAAATATTGTTTAAACTAAATTATGTAAATATGTGGAACTGCTGTAAAAAGTAGAAAATGTACTTAGTCGAGCTGCAAAAAGCAAACTATATAATACACTGAAATAAGTGAATGTTTAAATTTGTTTTGGTACGTTGTTCCCTATTTAATAATGAAGAAAATCAATAATCCATTTGTAAAAATAGAATACGCATTTAATTTGAGATCAGGGGGGGGGGTACAATACTCTAGACACAAAGCTTATCTGGAGCGCTGATTTATTGTAAATTGACACAGTTTGAGATGACCTGCTTTTGCGACCAGAGTAGATCCAGACCAGTAGCCCATTTCACCAACATTGCAAAGTATACTTTTCTAGCAAAGTATACTTTGATGGAGAAATCATTTAGTTTTCCCGAAATGCATTATTTCATATAGAACTAACAACTGCATATATTTGATGATTAAAAGTATGCAGAATTATTATACTGAATTTATTACATTATCACAGCCAAATTGGCTGTGATAATGTAATAAATTCAGTATAATAAAAATCAATAAATTTATCCTAAAATTGGAAATTTCTCCCTCAAAGTATACTTTGCTAGAAAAGTATACTTTGCACCCTAGCAAAGTATACTTTGCAATGTTGGTGAAATAGGCTACAGGCGTCTGATCCTGAGAATATAAACCAGTCTAATATTTCGCCGATACCAATACGTCAGGAATTGTACATCCGCGCAGTCGGATCGTGGTCTGTACTGTCGCTAGTCATTCAATGGCACCATATTCTAACAAGGAGTGGTTGGCAGGTGGGAGCATGCGATGGGTATAGTAATTTAACGATCGGGATTCATCCTTACTGGAATCCCGACCGGCTACATGGTTTGGCCCTCGCGTACGTCTTTGGCACTTTTGTATGTGATAGTTGAATCTGGTTCTACACCTTATGTGAGTATTACGATTATTGGCCTTACCTTAAATTACCTTAGCTGTTGATAGGCCGTTAAACACCAAGCAATCAATATTCTAACAAGGAGCCTAGTTCCATATCATCCTGGGATTTGTTGGGGGTATAACCACAGGTGTTCGAACAGATGGTCATTATTTTGGTGTCGTATGTGTATTTTGGTAGGTTTGGGTGGATTTCGTTGGTTTTTGGTAATTTTCATAGTTTTGTGCAACTACTAATGCTCAAACATTACACACGACAGAAATCTCAAATTGTTTACATACTCACAGTTCCGAGTTGTCGGGCCCCCTTTATACAGACCTTTATACCCCCCCCCCGCTTAATAGTCCCCTGTGGTATTATTTTATTCACCGCTACGGGTCCGCTTATACATGTACGTTTAATTCACGGGAGGTGACGTAAATTGTATGTTGGTAACAATGAACCCAAACCACCAGAGATACCGAAATAACCCATAAAACACCGACATATGAACCGTACTTCAAGAACCTGTAGTATAACAGCTGGAAGCTTGGACGGTTTAGTCGCCGCCATAGTCATGACAAAATACTTGAACTGTAATTCCATCTCATTGCTCCTTCGGTAACGAGAAATTTCTGGCTGTCACGCAGGACGACTTAAAGTAAGTCTCATTGCGTGACCACAATAAGCTAAATATTTTTTTAAATATGCCTAAAAGCATCAATAAATGAAGGAAACAAATAAGGTAAACAATTTTTTTAGCTTATTTTTGTCTTCATTTATTGATGCTTTTAAGCATATTTAATGTATTTATAGACCTCGGTCCGTTACTTCAACCTGTGTGCGTGACATGCTGAAATTCAGGTTACTCTTTCGGTTGAGACTTGGAACCGAGGTCCCGTCACTATATGAATGTTGCTGGGACATTAAATCCATTCACTTGTACGTTTCCTTATCAGGCCACAGGTTGAGTGAACCCGACCTTTCTGTCTGTAACGCAGGGCGTATATCGCCCTGCGTTACAGACAGAAAATTTGGGTTAAGGTTGAGTGTGCTAGTAAATGGGGAGATACATGTATACACTTGTGACACATTCTTATTATTAGCCGATCTATTTATAGATCGGCTATATATTGGTTATCCATTGGTTTGTGAAAAAGTTTGTAACCACCCTTTTCTCCCATATTCGGTAATCTACAAACACGAAATTTGTTGTATCACTTCCAAACTACATCAACCGGATAATTTTTCATTTTTGGCCATTATCTCTGTTTAAAACTTTAAATATAGCGAAATAACACAATTTGGCTATAAATAAACGTTTTAACTACAAGAGTTCGTTAAATTAAAGTTAGGCGGTTTGCCTTCTAGTCCCGGGGCAATTTGTACGAATTTGAGCTTGCGTCAATTTTTAGATGGCACTGTAACCGGTAGCTCCGGTAGCTCCGCCCACTCGCGTGCTGCCACAGAATTCGGACAAACACACAGTGACTACAACTTTGTGTATTGCGGAGTGTAATCTGTAGATAAGTAGAGCATACAGTACAGGTTTTACGCTGAAATATTTCGCAACATAATGGTGACAACAAAACATTGCTGCTATGGCGATTCACGAACCCTGAAACCTGGTGAAGACAAATACTTTATTGGATGGATTTGGGAACGGGTTTCCAAAACCTGCACAAAATCGAGAAAAATGTCAACGTTGGGTACAGAACTGTGGTCGAAAATGTTTTACCATTGACAATGTTACCAGAGACACCTACATATGTTCGATGCACTATTTGGGTGGACGAGGCCCGACAGCTGAATATCCCGACCCCATAAAATGCGGAACACAGGTACATTAATTAGGCCTATTAATTATTGAATATCGATCACCAAAGCAAATAAAACTGAACATCACATGGCCCAATTAATATATATAACGGAATCTACTTATTTTGCTCAAATATACCAGCATATAGAGAAATGATTAACACATTAGAATGTTTTATAAACTTGTGGCTAGTTCATTTACATTTGACTACCATAAGTATTGCTATGATCAAATATTAATGATAGCTAAATATAACTGGGAGAATTTGGTTGGGGAGGAAATCAACACTTCTCTCACTTTTCCCTGAGATTCCGTAACTACTAAAATGTGGACATATATTGAACCCTGATTTGATCGGCTAATAACATCATGCTCTGCATGACTTTTAATTTTTAATTTTTATGCAATAAAACAAGTTTCAGGGGCTGAACCTGCGACAAGTACCACATATACAAGCCCCCTTCCTTCAGACACAGTCAAATATCAGGAGCTAGACTTGCAACGAAATTTTTTTTTTTTTACGAAATATTGAGCGTAGAATGCAGGAAATGGCTTCCTCAATTTAAAAACTTTTCGGGGGGTCATGTCCCCGGACCCCCCTACCCAACTCCCTCGCACCGCTCAGTCGACGAACGAACATACCTCGTTCAAGTTCCATGTGGCCCCCCCCCCCCCCCCCCCGCCCCCTTTGGTGAAATCCTGCATCCGCCACTGGTTTCTGATCAAATAGCATACTCATTGATGGAATGGCGATGCACAGTCTGATCTGGACCTACACTGGTGGCAAAACCTATAATCGCCATTTCTCCAGTCACAGCCACACATGAGACCATGTGATTTTGCACCTGCAATCAGCAATGATGATATTCCTACTGAGAGAGTGGGTGGCAGGTGGGAGGATGCGATGGGTAATTTAACGACCTCATATACGTCTTTGGCATGTTTGTATGTGACAGTTGAATCTGGTTACACCCCTTATGTGAGCATTACGAATAACGATTATTCGTAATCCTATTACTTTTAGGGCCAAGTGACTTTGCTATGGTATGGACCTGACACCAGGTCAGGTTATCCTAAATTCAGGGCTGAATATTCTTTTTTTTTATGTATAAACATGCCGCTCTGCCCCAATGCAGCAGGTTAAATACGGGATCGAACCTGTTGGCCCGGCCTTACATGACCTTAGCTGTCGATAGGCCGTTAAACACCAATACATCAAATCAACCTACTGAGTGAATGTGTCAGGTGACAAGAACTGCTATCGTCGTAACCGTAATTATAATCCCCTCGCCGATCGTACGTACGTACGTTAGTAACAGCTTTCATTTGTCAATTACTTATATGAACCACTTCACCAATTTTGATAATATTTGGCCACAGTGTGTGTCTGTGGATGATGCTTTGTTTTACGTACAACCCACGTCCGACCGCTCAAGATCATTGAGGATGTGTTCACCTTGTAAGGCAAGCATGTTTTTATTTTATCCCGTCAACACAGTGCGTATGTGCCGTGAAACACGGTGCCGTGAAACATTTTTGATATCCAGTCAATACAATTTTTGCATTTTACAGCCATTTGAAGGTGTTGACGGGATAAATAGAATAGTAGGTTAGTGCCGTGAATGGGAAAAAATATCTGGCGCGGCACGGAAACGGGATGTGCTCGGCAGAGCCTCGCCCATCCCGTTTCCTGAGCCTTGCCTTTCTTATCAAGGCTGTTAGCGAGGGGATAAGCCTCGTAATAACGATGCCCTTGTTAAAACTGTCATTTCGCCATCCCATCAATGAAACATCCGTCATGCTTCCAACAAGCAACGTAGATCACTATCAGGCTACAGGAGTGTGATATTTGCCCAGGAGCTACACTGGTCACAAATCCCATAAGCCCCATTTCTCCTGTCACAGTTGCCTGCATGTATGTCTTAAGGTTGACTTTGTCTGAGCTAGCTGTCTGTTTGCTAACGACTCTCAAATATCCATGTACAAGGAATTAAACACTAGACAAAGCTCCAAATCATTTGATGAGCTCTCTAAATCATTTGGAGCTAGCTCTAAATATGTAATGTTAATTATTTAATATGATATGTATTACACTCCTGTACTGATCTCGTAAGTAACGAGGCATACCTAAATCAACTTGTTTAAATGTACATGCCCACTCAGTAGGCACAAACTGTTCTTTATAGGAATTAAATAAGTGTATAATTGTGTCACTGTTCCACCAGTTCTAAAAATTACAAGTGCCCGCTATACAGATATAATCAATTAGTAATATTGATTTTACTGATAGTGACGCGCGGTGGTATCAGTCTATTTTCATATGCAATTGACGCATGCTATTTTTTAATTATTTATACTAATTAAATACGTCACCTGAAAAAATTATATTTTCAACAGATTATCAAGTAAGATCATTGCACATCAAAAAATAAATACAGAGCATAAATAGTAATGTCCGTTAACATTTTAAGGAAACACGGTTATCGCCCCTGATATTTAGTGTGTAAATTTACGGCTAATATAAAATGTATAATAATGCCAATACATACGTGGAATAACGGTGAATGAATGTTTATTTGGCCAGATAATGTGTTAGATGATGTCTCTGATGTAAGTAACATGTTGTGCCTACAGAGTGGGCATGTACCTTTAATAAATAGTATGAAATACCATATATATTCAATCATCACTATATTTTAAATTCCAATGCTATGGAAACATGTATTTCGTAATAAAATAAATATTTGACTGAATGTCGTGATATAAAAAGAAGGCTCATTCTTTATCTTAAGTTTGTATAGAAGATAATTCTTTTGAAAACACTATTGCGTTTGCAGGGTTTCTATAGCAGTAAACATTATAGGAATGAATGGCCTTTTTGTGGAATTTATCGGGGTATAAACTTGGAAAAGTCGCGGGAATACTGGACGATGGCCGGAAGGCCTCGTCCAGTATTCCCGCGACTTTTCCAAGTTCCAAGAAAATGTGTTTATTTTCCGTTTTCTTAAGAATTATTTTAACTGTGCCTCACGGTTACGGAAAGTAGTTCGGCGTGGGAATTTACTGGGATATAAATTTTGGACAGAGACTTGCTACGGGCCAATCAAATGTTAGGGAATTGTGTAAATATTTTTGTGCTGGAATTATATGGCTGTGAATCTGACTGTAGTTGATATGACCGAATTTCTACAGATTCATTGACAATTACAGACGAGTATCTCCATTCACAAGTCATATTCGATAACTTAAAGGCTTTCCAACTCTATTACGAGCAAACGAGGATGGGCGTTAAAGATATAGTGTCTGAGATGAATCATAATGTCCCAAATATTCAATTATAGAGGATTTGCACTGTGATGAGTTAATATCCTGATATTTATTAAACGAGTTTACTGATTTCATAAGGAACTCGGCCTAGCCGAGTTTCTTATGAAATCAGTTAACGAGTTTAGTAGTTTAGTGAATATTATGTAAATGAACACAGAAGTCAAATGTATTTATGACATAAGCACACTTTCACACAGCGAAGCTACAGTGAACGTATAATCATGTTTTCTGTAGGGGGCTTTTTACAAATTTATTGCAAATTATGATTTATAATACACCGTGGTATTACATCGCGAAAGCTCAGTCTGGTCTGGAAATTCCCCGAGCGTGTCTTGTCAAAGTAACGACCGCATCCATATGTCCGCCATGTCAGTGACGTTTGCCATCGCCCGCATGTCAACACGACCGCCATCGCCAACCCTCTCGTCCATACAAAATGTCACAGTCATAATCATGCCCGCTTTGAGGTACTAACCGGCAGGTTGTTCTGAGTATGTAACGCTAATTACATTACATTACATTGCGTTACATTGGAGTTATGCCAAAGTAGTATCTCCAAATTTGCGTTTTAATGTTGTTCGAAATAATGGTCTTTTTGTAGGTATGATCGGCAATATAACATTACATATTGCCCTATGTAATAACTTATAAAATATATATACATGTGCCGCAAGTGATTCATAAATATACCTCTACACACATATTTCATAAATAACTTGTCATGTTTTACCCTGTAGCGACTGCTGTTCATCCATGGACCATTCGTAGGGAGTAACCTACGGAATTTACTATTACAAACTTTATTAGGCGAGTTTTATTATAATATGTTATCTCATTGTGTTGTCTTGTCTCTCAACTACAAAGTGAACGTCACCGTCCTGCGGACTATTGTAATAGTTTAGTGCGCGAAATGGAAACCTTATTCCACAATTGTTTATCGTTGAGTGTAGAGGTAGCGAGCAAACCTTTGCCTATAAAGCGGAAATCGTGTAGCTAACCGGAAGGTAATTACTCTCTTCAAGATACTCCTTTCTTTAAAATATATCCATTAATTAGGCACGGCGTCGTTTCATAAATCCTAACAGTTCACAGAATCACACGGTACCTATTTGCGCACAGGCCAATATACGCCTGACAGCCAATGGCGTTCATATGCTAATGACTTGAACCCACGTTCTCAATAAATAATAAACGAGCCCATCTCTTATATGTGTCTGGGACTGGATAAATGGGGCACATTAGATTTGTGACCAGTGTAGATCCTGATCATATAACACACTCCTAGTAACGAGCTACATTGCTTGTTAGAACAAGCATGACGGGTGTTTCATTGATGGAATGGTGAACAATGCAGATCCTGATCAGACTGTGCGGATGCACATGCTGATCTGGATCTACACTGGTCGCAAAACCCACAAACCCATTACTCTAGTCATAGCGATGCATGTAATAAATGTCTTGTCGCGTGGCTAATTTTAACGAATTATCTGGTGTTTCACCTGCGCAAATACCAAATGTTATACAATTCGGAATAGAGTGATATACGCCGCACATTATTTTGCAATTTAGAGATAGTTTATGTAAATAACGGAGAAAATGAGTGAATGGTTCAGTGCTTTTGAGAAATCTAAATCAAAACTAATAACGATGAATCTTATGCCAACGTTCAATGACAATAATTGAACTCGTCGAAAGTTTTATAGTAATGAGTTACGGCGAAAGTTGACCTAGCAATAAAGCACAGGCGAACGACCCGTAGCGGAGATTGTAAACTTATTTACAATTTCCCCAAGTGTGTTGAGCAACCTGCCAAATACACACAGGGTCACGAGTCACTATATGTCTTAAGATAGAAATGTTCGTACGAATATTTGTATGCCCCACCATGATAGTGGAGAGGTCATTTAGTTCTACCATTGTCCGTCCGTTCGTCCATCCAATCAAATTAGGATAATGTGTCATGGAGTTGTATATCCTTGTAAACTCGATGGAAGCCAAACTGTTTTCATTAAACTTGCTCACACGTTCTCCCATCGTCATCTGAGATTAATGCACGCAAGTCATAACGAAAACATAGAGACACTCTTTAAATGCCTCGTGTACGGAAGCCCATTAGGGCCACTTCATTATTTTTATTTCCATTTATTCAAGATATTTTCTTAAAATTCAAGAAAAGATCTTGAAAATTCAAGGAAAGAACTTGAAAATTCAAGAAAACATCTTGAAAATTCAAGAAATGATCTCGAAAATTCAAGAAAAGATAAAAAAAAAGTGAAGTGGCCCTAATGGGCTTCCGTACTCGTGAGTAGATGGCCGGATCGTTTTCGTATCTGTCAGAAACACTTGCATCGACGTGTCAATCATTACGAAAGTTCAGTAGCGGATGTCCCTGTTCCGATTTATCCGACTACAATGTACTTCTCGACCCTAGGTCTCACGGACAGTGGGCAGCTAGCTTTAACAAGGGGGTGGACGATTTTTTATATACTTCACTACCGACCCTGTAAGTTACACCAGTGTGTCTAGACAAATAGGTTTATGAATATTTCTTGACTTTGGGAGGCTTGACTAGGTGTATTTTTTCGAGTATTTCATAATTCTGCGAAACTGAATGTTAGCTCCGGTTGATTTTGATATCTTGGAAAATGTTGCCTGCTATGCTGTCTGGCCGGTACGGTTTCGCGTCAGAATTTAAGGTATTTTTCGGGCATTTGTAGTGCAAATTTGAGCTGGTTATGACCCCGCTTTGAAATCATTTTCAGAAAATGGTGTGGTGTTACAAGTGATAGAACAAGACATAGCAAAGTATCTGTGCCTCATATTTTCATGAAAACAATTCCGATAAATTCAGTCGTGTTGAAACGTTTGGCCAAAAATATGTGGGTGGGGTAACTTTGTAAAAAATTAATTGAACACATCTGATGCGGTTACTGAATTTTTATTGTGGCGTGCGATTTGTACTTCATTTGCGAGTATTTTTAATACTTGTTGCAAGAGCCTCTTTAACTGATTGTGAGAGGCGGTGATTTTTATAACTCACCCGCCGCCCTCAGAAAAGCAGTCAATTTTGGCTATTTTCAACCGTCCCGTGATGCCCTAAATGAATTATTCGTCTAGTTGTCATCCACTTCCAATGTCTGTGGTTACACTAATGCTGTTTATTATCCTCTCGCCTATAGGCAATAGGGGATATAACGTTAGTCCATGTACGTGCGTACGTACGTGCGTTCGTATGTGCGTGCGATAGTAACACCTTTAATTTCAATAACTTATGAACCGCTTCACCGATTTTGATAATATTTGGCCACAATGTGTGTCTATGGATGGTACTTTGTTTTGTATACGACCCACGTCCGACCGCCCACGGCCAAGGTTACTGAGGACTTATGTTCACATTGTGAAAATGCTGCCAGCAATGAGATTAACCCTTTGAACCCGAAAGCCCGCTATATCGGTTTATGCAAACAGTGCAGATCCAGATGAGCCGGCTCGTAACGAGCCGTCTCATCAGGATCTGCACGGTTTGAAAGTCATTTTCATATTTTTGAGAACAACAAATACCCCCTTTTCATAAATGGACTAATCTGAAAATTATTTTGTGACGATTGATTTGGTCGGAAAATTAGCATATCACAGTCGATTACAGTTACTTAGGGTTGTAAGGGTTAACTTAGTGATAACGATGCCCTTGTTTTTTTTTATTTTTAATAAAATTCAACTATATACGAACGTCTTAGTTGTATGAAGTTATTTAGTGGTGAAACAGGATACAGGCGTTTGAATTAAATGTGACTATAACTGGATATGTTATACTTAATGTATGGTTCGTCCGCCTGTACGAGGAGATATTCATATGTGGCTGTTCGGGAGATAATGGGTTTTGTGACAAGTGTAGATCCAGATCAGCCTGTGCATCCGCACATTTTGATCAGGATCTGCAATGTTCGCCATTCCGTAATGAAACACTAATCAACCCCATTTTACCAACCACAACTACATATTATTGACCGGACGGACGGGCAACCGTGCTCTAAGTAATTTATCCCGTTCCATACATCACGATGTCTGACTTTCCGAACAACACGGGATCAAAACACGGGAATACGGGTGATATAGAATAAATGGGTCTTTTGTCATTTTGGTCAGTCGAGTTCATCATGATAGTATGACCTTGAACGATATTAAAGTTGCAGTCCCATCTATTAGGCACAAATGTTCTTTACAGGAATTAAATAAGTGTATAATTGTGTAAATATTCCACTTGTTTTAAACGTTACGAGTGCTCTCTATGCATATGTAATAATTTATAAATCTTTAAAGGTACATGCCCACTCAATATGTTATAATATAGGGAGACAGATAGTTTTGTATATTCTGTAGATATGACAAAATAAGCATTCATTCACCATTACCCCACGTATTGATTGGTCGTGATTTATACAGACGTCAATTTCCACACTGATATCAGGGGCGAGAACCGTGTCTCCTTAGTTTAAACAAACAATATTTATTTCAGAATAATTCCAGCACAAAAATATTTACACAATTCCCTAACATTTGATTAGCCCGTAGCAAGTCTCTGTCCACAATTTATATCCCAGTAAACTCCCACACCGAACTACTTTCCGTGACAGTGAGGCGCAGTTAAAATAATTCTTAAGAAAACGGAAAATAAACACATTTTCTTGATGAATTTATTTCAAATGCTGGAATTATAAGGAATGAATGCCATTTTTGTGGAATTTATCGGGGATATAAACTTGGAAAAGTCGCGGGAATACTGGACGAGGCCTTCCGGCCTTCGTCCAGCATTCCCGCGACTTTTACAAGTTTATACCCCGATAAATTCCACAAAACGGCCATTCATTCCTATATTGAATACATGTATACGTCAACATTCATGGACATATATTGTGAATAAGGATTAGGAAACAAGCTCAATGTGAGCTTATGTGATTCTTCTCCGCGTCTCCGCGTCTCCTTAAAATGTTAATGTAGGAATGAATGGCCTTTTTGTGGAATTTATCGGGGTATAAACTTGGAAAAGTCGCGGGAATACTGGACGAAGGCCGGAAGGCCTCGTCCAGTATTCCCGCGACTTTTCCAAGTTTATATCCCCGATAAATTCCACAAGAAAGCCATTCATTCCTTATAATTCCAGCATTTGAAATAAATTCATCAAGAAAATGTGTTTATTTTAAGAATTATTTTAATTGCGCCTCACGGTTACGGAAAGTAGTTCGGCGTGGGAGTTTACTGGGATATGAATTTTGGACAGAGACTTGCTACGGCCCAATCAAATGTTAGGGAATTGTGTAAATATTTTTGTGCTGGAATTATTTAACATTACTATTTATTCTCGGAAGTTTATTTTTTGATGTGCAATGATCATACTTTATATTAATCTATCGAAAATAATATTTTTTCAAATGACGCATTTAATTAGTATAAATAATAAAAAATATTTTGATATGCAAATGAGGCAGGACATTTTAAATTATTTATCTCAATTAAATTCGTCACGTGAATAAATAGTTGTATCGACATATTATAAACGGTATGATCACTGCATATCCAAAATCCAATAGTTGTTGCCGTCAACCGTTTAAAGAAACACGGTTATCGCCCCTGATATCAAGAGTCACAGCTACGTTTGAAATAGAAAGTATAATACTGTCAATTAGCACGTCCGGTAATGGTAAATGAATGTTTATCTTGCCCGAAGTATGTCACATGTAAAGAATGGACGAAGCGAATGTCTCCTGATATGGGATGTGGGAGTCCATGTTTAACATAGCATTTTTCTATACACCTACATTCGCTGTTTATTACAAGCAGGCTACAATGTGCATTTTCCCATACTCTGAATCGTGATTAAATTCCCCGCCAATGTCGGCCAATAATCATTATTAATGGACCAGTAATGAAGAAAGAGGGACTGCACCGCCATCTGCTTTGATCGTGTCGATATTGGCCGATGGCTATAAACTTGTCTGAGACCGATACTAGGCAGTGGTGCGGTCAAATCTATCACGCTCCTGTGCCTGATAAAGATCTACGTTGCATGTTAAAAGCATGATTTATTTAGTGTTTCATTTACGGAATGGCGAACAGTGCAGCTCCTGATCAGACTGTGCGGATGCACAGGCTGATCTGGATCTACACTGGTCGCAAAACCCATAAGCCTCGTTTCTCCAGTCAAAGCCGCCTCATATGAGTATCTCCTCGTACAGGCGGACGAACCATACATTAAGTAATCGATGTATCATAGTCACGTGGTACACTGATGTCTCTCACGGATTATCTTATACCCTTGCGAGGGTAGCAATTTACCCCCACCTCTTTAATGTAACAAATGGAAGAGTGAAATTTGCATTCGGTTATCCGGCGTGTTTGACATGTTAGTTATATAAAACTGTCAAAGCTGTAACAATACATTATTAATAAAGAACATACACATGCAGAAATTGGTTATTTTACCGTGTCAAGGTGTTTATCTGACATTTGCATGCATCATCTTGAAAGCTTCATTTCGTTATGTGACTTCCATTGGAAATGATTTCTCTGTTCTATTATTTTTAACAATTTACTAGTTTTGCATCAAGGATTATTTGTTTAAAAATATAACATTTACAGTTTACTAAATGTTGACCTACGTGCAACATGTTTGGGTATGCACTTCGGTTGCTCACATTTTTTGAATTTGTCAAATTGTAGCCGTAGATAACATATCGGAGGCGAATTATTGTAGCCAATACAAATGTATAGTAGGCATGTCCAATAACATGTCTACCCACTTGCCGCGTTTTTACATTTCAGTATATATTTAATTATATTAAGTCCCTGTGTCATACATGTATAATGTCACGACATCAATGTCGCGCCCGCTTGCGAACAGCCTGATATAGTCGGCACATTGGCGTACGTCCCGTCCGTATGTACGTCCGGACGTACGTGCGCCCGGGTTAAAGGTTTTGGTTAAAGTTTTTGGTTAACGTTTTTGGTTTAAGTATTTCGGTATGCCATCAACAGTCTCGTCATGATCCATATTGGCATTCTACGCACGACCCATGCGATCCCTGTGCCCAGTGTCAATGTCAATTTACTTTGAAATTTACCTAAAATATTTTTTGGATTTAGTTTAAAGCTTTTAAGAACACTATATCTCTCAAACCGCTTCGCCAATTCACGCGAAACCTCAAATGTGTGTTTATCCTTATTTTCATTCTATGCCCAACCCGTGCGACCCCTGTGCCCAATGTCAATGTGAAATTACTTTGAAACGTATCTTAAAGTTTTTATATTTGGTTAATGTTTTTACGTATACTATATCTCTGCATTTTCATACTATCAAATGCCTCGACGGGCGCGACATCTAGTTTTATTATGTTAGTCAACACGAATTATTTCTTTAACTCACATTCAGTCCTAGGCAGCGCTCCAGATAAGCTTTGTGTCTAAAGCGTACTGTACCCTCTGGTTTAAAAATCATTGCGTATTTTACCGTTAAAAATGGTTTATTGATTTTCTTCATTACTAAATCGGGAACAAATGATAAAAACAATATAACAAATTTAAACATTCACTTAGTTGAGCTGCAAAAAGCAAACAGTGTTTGCTTTTTGCAGCTCAAATAAATGAATTTTCAACTTTATGACAGTATTTTCACTACTCAATTTGAAAATAAATGCGTTTTTTTCACATTGTTGTGCGTATTTTGTACTCCCACTTTTGATAATCAATGCGTATTCAGCTAAAATAATTGCGTACAATACGCCAATACGCACCTTATCTGGAGCTCTGGTCCTAAGCTAAGGACATCTTGTAAACACTGATGTATTGTAGCCTTCCTAATGCACATGGCTGTAGGTTTATATCAGTGTATTGCAAGTGAGTGGACAAAACACAATTAAGTATCAAGGACATATGCCTCAATTTGCGTCGGCTAACTTTGCTAACGTAGCGAAGAGTGCATGGCAATATATTGAGGGTGGCTGCTGTAACATGTTATGTATTCAACCCATTACATACTGTGGTAATACATTGAAATGAGCACAAATAACAATTCAATATCTATACTAATAACCCGGAATCGATACATCGAAGTCACATGATACACTGCTGTCACGTGAAATACGCACATGCTGGTGGCCAATAGCATGTTAACTCCCTGGTGTGCTTTAAGTCGTTTCAGTATAGCCGTCTTGACTACATAATTATCGCTTCATGGCGACTTACTTTGTATGTTTCTGCCATCTAGAATATACATAATTACTATAAAACTACGTAATTAACGCGTCGAAACCACTTAATAATTAGCAGGACAGAAACGTATATAACCTTGTGGGCATACATCTGTAGCCAATTTCATCAACATTGCAAAGTATACTTATCTAGCAAAGTATACTTTGAGGGAGTAATCATCTATTTTTCCCGAAATGCATTATGTCATATAGAACTAACGACTGCATATATATGTGATGATTAAAAGTATGCAGAATTATTATACTTAATTTATTACATTATCACAGCCAAAATGGCTGTGATAATGTAATACATTCAGTATAATAAACATTAATAAAGTTATGCTAAAATTGAAAATTTCTCCCTCAAAATATACTTTGCTAGATAAGTATACTTTGCAATGTTGGTGAAATAGGCTACAGGTCAGGACCACAGTGGCACTCGTAACATACATTTCAGTACAATTTAGCTCGTCTTGATCAGTTAGGAAGTCGTCTTCATGCGATACTTCACTTAATAATTGGTCAAGACGAGATTTTGATGTACATGTAAGTTACCATATTGTGTAAATAAAAGCACACACACACACACGCACACGCACACACACACACACACACACGCACACACACACACACACACAACATGATGACACTAGTAGGCAGTGTCACGTTTTTAACTTCGCTATCTCGTCCAGGTTATCTCGCCTTGACCGCTTAAGTAACTTTTCATAACGCGATCATAGTTATGTCGTTAATATGGCATATAAAGTGTATTATCCCGTCAACACAGTGCGTATGTGCCGTGAAACACGGTGTCGTGAAACATTTTTGATATCCAGTCAATACTATTTTTGAATTTTACAGCCATTTGTAGGTGTTGACGGGATAAATAGAATAGTAGGTTAGTGCCGTGAATGGGAAAACATATCTGGCGCGGCACGGAAACGGGATGTGCTCGGTAGAGCCTCGCCCATCCCGTTTCCTGAGCCTTGCCAGATATTTTTCCCCATTCACGGCACTAACCTACTATTCTCTATTTATTTAAGATTACTTAGCTATCATATTATCGTTATGTCGATGACATAAATATGCCACCATCGGTTACAATACTGACGGATGATATTTATTTTTCACACAAGGAAATTGAGAGATAATTCGCCAATTAAAATCAACGGGGGTCGTTGAACGGTAGATGGGTAACTGACGTCGTTGCCATTAGGAACAAATTACGTGAACCAATTTAATTCTGCGACATGATATCATGGAGGAAGGGAAAGGATCTGGGTTGACGATACATGGCGTAACTAGGTAAATGGGGCCTGTGGGTTTTGCGACCAGTGTAGATCCAGATCAGCCTGTGCATTCACACAGTCTAATCAGGATATGCAGTGATCACTATTCCATCAATGAAACACCCGTCATGCTTCGAACAAGCGATGTAGATCGTTATCAGGCTACTGGTGTGTTTATTTGATCAGGAGCTACACGGGTCATAAATTCCATAAGCCCCATTTCTTCAGTCACAACCACATATTATGGTCGTACGTTGGTTCTCATCCTCTCCCATGAAACATAGAAGTCACTGTTAATCACATCATCGTTTTTATGCCTCCCGTGCGATAGCGTTGCTCTTGATGTTCCTTTCTTCCGTCCGTCCGTCGTCCGTTTGTCCGTGTACATTTACGTCGAAAAGTCGAAAAGTTTGTGGATGTTTCTCCACCATGTATTTGAAGGATTGCTTTAATATTTTACAGTGCATTCACCTGAACATGCGTGACGTACTCGCACCACCAATGACATGCCATTGACCTTTAGAAATGCTGCTGACAGACTTAGCCATTTTCTTACGTCAAAAAGTTTGTAAGACTTTCTCAAATGACTTGGAAATTTGTGTAAATTTAAAGTTTTCTTATCTACACACAATCTCTAGTTAAAGTCCACTATGCCATGGGGGCCTATCCATGTTTTACAAACATAATTTCTAGTTATCATGGTTATCATGGATTTTTAGTGTGTCTATGGTTTAGTATGACCGGAGAAATGGAGCTTGGGACGTCTTGACTTGATGCTTACGTTTAACGGCCGCACTGACTCTATGGACTTGTACGCCGTCTTGGGCTGTGACGCATGTGGTGAATCGAATACATGATGTCTTAACACACTGAATGGCGAGCAGTGAATGTGTTGTAATTGTATGTATATGTTACGGACAATAGCTTATAATTCCAGCACAAAAATATTTACACAATTCCCTAACATTTGATTGGTCCGTAGCAAGTCTCTGTCCAAAATTTATATCCCAGTAAACTCCAATGCCGAACTACTTTCCGTAACCGTGAGGCGCAGTTAAAATAATTCTTAAGAAAACGGGAAATAAACACATTTTCTTGATGAATTTATTTCAAATGCTGGAATTATAAGGAATGAATGGCCTTTTTGTTGAATTTATCGGGGATATAAACTTGGAAAAGTCGCGGGAATACTGGACGAGGCCTTCCGGCCTTCGTCCAGTATTCCCGCGACTTTTCCAAGTTTATACCCCGATAAATTCCACAAAAAGGCCATTCATTCCAATAGTAAAAAATATGTATTAGAGCAGTTCATCTCGCCCCCCCCCACTGGTGTGTCAATGGAAAAATATTGTAAATTTTGTAAAAGTGTTTCATGAAATTACGCAGATGTCGAAAGGTACAAAATCACACGGAGTGTCTCACTTGACAGGCTTGTTGTTGAACGGATGTACAACCCGAATCCATGTTTTCTTCGGCTGTGGTGATGGTGGCAGCGATGGTATTAACATGTTTTGCATATTATTTTTCTCACCACAACTATCGATCGAACGTCAAACGTCATCCGAATACCTTACTGCCATTGATGGGTCACCAACCCGTATTGTTTCACGTCCCAATGCCCAGTGGTCAAGGTCATAGAGAATAGTAGGTTAGTGCCGTGAATGGGTAAAAATATCTGGCAAGGCTCAGGAAACGGGATGAGCGAGGCTCTGCCGAGCACATCCCGTTCCCGTGCCTCGCCAGATATCTTTACCCATTCACGGCACTAACCTACTATTCTATTTATCCCGTCAACACCTTCAAATGGCTGTAAAATGCAAAAATAATACCTCAGCCACCGCACATATTCATACGCAGTGATTAGGTCGTATTAACAGGATATCAAAAATGTTTCACGGCACTGTGTTTCACGGCACATACACACTGTGTTGACGGGATAAACTGCGCTTCGCAATGAGCATTTGTGGGTTGGTCTTTTGTATTGTCCATACAAGTTTAATCCGTTGTCGGAATATGATAATATTTAGCTACAGTGTGTGTCTATGGATGATGCTTGGTCGAGTATGTCCACGATGTCCCAACAATGTTCAAGGCCAATATCACTGATGGTCTTTTTTAGCTCACCTGAGCGAAGCTCGTGTGAGCTATTGTTACCGTAATGTGTCCGTCGCCCGTCGTCCGTCGTCCGTGAACAGTGAACATTTTCAAACGTCTTATCCTCGGTAACCATTGGGCCTATAATCACCAAACTTCATGGTCATGGTCCTTAGGTAGGGGGATTACAAAATTGTTAAAATGACGTCATTACGTAATCCAAGATGGCCGCGGTCTAAAAATAGCACAAATTCTTCAAAAATCTTCTTCTCAAGAACCGCCAACCGGATTTCGACAAAACTTGGTAGAAATGATCGATGTCCAATGCTCTTTCAAAGTTGTTAAAATGGTGACCCCGGGGTCAAAAATGGGCGTGGCCCGTGGGGTCAAATTGGGGTCAAATTGGGGTCAAATTTTATTTTTTTGAAACACATATGAACTCAATGTCACATTCTCCTCTGGTGTTCATGGAGTCAGGTGAGCGAAATAGGGCCATCATGGCCCTCTTGTTTGTTTATCCATAGTTTTGTCTCAGTGGAACGTGTGCCATAGCGGTCACAATTCCGGCGTAAGCGGTGACAACATCGTAGTAGTAGGCGTCAACAATTCGGAAGTATGTTTTAATGTTGAATATCTCCTGATCCTTTTCAGCAATAGCTTTCTCACACTGTGACATTTACCTCCGTGGGCGAAACACTCGCCGGTGATCGCATTGTTTGATCATTTGTGGAATTTTCAGACCATCGCCGTTTCAGATCACTTTCTTAACATACATTTCCCAACTATAGGTTGCTCTCCATTTATCAAGTGACGAGCTTTGGCTGAATACGTACTGACTGATAATGTAATGTCGTATCAGGCATTGACCTGCTACGAATATATGGGTTTTAAAACGGACGTTTCATTCGTCGAACGCGTCGTATGACATGACGTCGGTGTAATGACGCAATGTAAACAAGCCCGCGTTTCTTTTCAATGAAGAGAATTTAAGATATGACAATCGGCTAGCATAAAACGTTACCTGATAAATAGAATACCAGTCTAGTGTCTGTTGGTATAAAGTTTATCAGGCTCGGCTCGGAAACGGTAGGAATTCCTCGGCGAGCCGAGGAATTCCTACTCGTTTCCTAGCCTGCCTGATAAACGTGATATAAAAAGACTCTGTGCTGGTAGTCTTTATATATCTCATGACTCTACTAGGCGAGACACGTAATACCGCGGAAGTCTTGCTATTTTATAACTGACATGCCAGCTTTCGGAAATTGACGCACATTTCGCAGCAATCTTTGCCAATAGATGCTCGCAATCGTTATCTAAGTCATTACCGAAACTGCAGCATACTCGCATGCTTGTCAAACATTCCCGTACCATGCATGACAAATGAGATTTCGGTTTCGCTACTGCCTAGCCATGAGATGACCTACTAGCTGTCTGTTCCACGTTTTTCTGCCGACGAACTATGGCTATTAAACGCTTTAAATATAAAACATCTTTAAGTATAAATACTTTTTCATCAATAACACAAGGTCACCCTTCCCAATTGTGTTAATTTAATGACATTTCATCAGCTATTGACTTTATTGCGAAACAACTATTTTCCTATGGGCATTTAATAATTAAAAGAAATGGACTCCGAAACCTGGCTAGATAGCTTGGAAATGATGTAACTAAGAAAACAAAAGTTAGATTTTGAAAATAGGTCTACTCTTTTAAAATTATTTAAAAACAAATCTGATTTTAGCCCCCATGTTAAATTCTCATATAATTTCTTTTCGCAGCGCTATTAAAAAGGATACTAGCCGAGAATAGCCATCTTTGTGGTAAATGATTAGGACAAATCACAGGTTGTAGCTTATTTTTTTGTTTGTTATTGATGGAAAAGAACTTGCATTTATTTAAGTGTTTTTTAGATTTGATGTGTTTAATAGCCAAACCTTTTTCGGCTGCAAACTGTGGAACAGACAGTAGATGAATAACGAAATATGCTGCTGCATTTAGTTGAACACACTGTCGTAGCTGGTGACCGTTTTACTAAACTTTGACCATCATACGACTAGTAATATGTTCGTGTGCAAACTATTGATAGTCTGTAAAACTCACCGTGATGATTAACAATGTTTTCTGGTAAACAATTATTGGATTTACATTTATTGAGCATATGATGCATGGCTGCATATGCAGCCTATGCTCAATGTATGTAACTCCATCAATTGAAACTTCCAGACGATCCTAAATTTTCACTTACCAACATTTTAAAGGTACGAAGTTTAGTGAACACAAGACACCGAGGCAAGCCAGCGAATAACAAAGCCACCGAGCAAAAATAAAAATGCATAAATGTGTCACATAATAGTTTATATGTAGCTGTGAGAAAACTAAATGTGGCTATAACTGGAGAAAGTGGGCTTATGGGATTTGTGACCAGCGTAGCTCCTTGTCAAATAGCACACTCCTGTAGCCTGATAACGATTTATATTGCCTGTTAGAGGCATGGCGAGTGTTTCATTGAGGTGGAATGGCGAACAGTGCAGATCCTGATCAGCACAGTCTGATCTGGATCTACACTGATCGCAAAGCCAATAAGCCACATTAATCCAGTCACAGTCACATATCCGGTATTAAGTTATACGATCTATATTCATTGTCAGAAGCATGACGGTTGTTTCATTGATGAAAGGGGGAACATTGCAGATCCCGATCAGACTGCGTGGGTGCACATGCTGATCTGGATCTACTCTGGTTGCACAACCCATAATCGCCATTACTCGAGTCATAGCCACAAATAGGTAGGCTAACACATTTATTTTTGCAATTCGTTCCCACGAATTGTTATATTGTGGGAACGAATTGTTAATTCGAGGGAACAAATTGTTAAATTGAGGGAACGAATTGTCATTTCGTGCGAACGAATTGTTTATTCGTGGGAACGACTTGCTAAATTGAGGGAACGAATTGTTAAGCAAAAAATCCATGTCCCTGCGGGGCTCCGTAATTCTCTGCTGGTCTGATTTTTAGCATGGATGTTCAGGGACCTATTTTCACATAATCTGCACCCACCCTGTTCTGAATATACACCAAATAAAATACGTGAATATACTAATAACGGAATAATTCTGAAGACAATGGCAGTTTCCCAACTGAAATTCTGTAAATGTGGCTGTGACTGGAGAAATGGGGCTTATGGGTTTTGTGAAAAGTGTAGAGCCGCACAGCCTGATAAGGATCTGCACTGTTCGCCATTTTATCAATGAAAAACACCGGTCATGCATGTTTCTAACAAGCAATATAGGTGACATGAGTGTGTATTTGATCAGGAGATACCCTGGTCACATATCCAATAAGCCACATTTCACCAGTCGCAGCCACACATATGTTGTATGTTAAATATGTATGTGCGTAGAACCAGTGAGACATTAACCCTTTCAACCCTAAGAAACTGGAATGGACTGTGATATGCTAATGTTCCGACCAATCCAATGGTCACAAAATGATTTTCAGATTCGTCCATTTATGAAAAGGGAATGTTTTTGTTCTAAGAAATATGAAAATTACTTACTCGTTACGAGCCGGCTCATCTGGATCTGCACTGTTTGTATAAACCGATATAGCGGGCTTTCGGGTTCAAAGGGTTAACAAGCATTACGCGATATGCAATCAAGCCCCAGATTATGAGATTCATATTCAGGGCATCCACAGGTCATCATTCTGTCACGTATGCACAGTGACGACTTATACCTTGAATTAAGATCCGATTTTATGAATACACATGTATGTCAATATGATGATCATGTTTTACTCTGGCGACAAATGTCATAAAAAACATTTTGTGAGCCAGCAGCACCAACAATTTGATCCCTATTACTGCGTGATGTAGCAGACCCGTTAACACAGATGATCTCAGACAGAACTGAATGACCGCTTTGACCGGTAAGATATTGTGCTTGATCGAATACATGTACATGATGTAGCGAGAGAACACTTTCCCTATCAGACATTAACGCCACAACCACCACCCGTTCAGAACTGTGTCCGAGCCGAGCTTGATAAACTTGATATCAAAAGACACTAGCATGACATTCTATTTATCAGGTAACGTTTTAGCACGAGCACTCGCAGAATGTCAGCCCTCTTGTGACGCTCTTTTCGTTGAAAAGAACGCGGACATGTTTCCGTGGCGTCATTCAGGTGTGTGCTAAGCGCCACGAGAAACAAGATACACGGACTCCATGAACGGAGACGGCTCTGGGGGCCGTTTCACTAAACGTCGTACCACTAATATGTTCGTAAGTGCAGAATTATGATAGTCTTTAAATTTCACATTAACACTGTTTTCTTATGAACAATTATTGGATTTACATTTATTGAGCATAGGCTGCATATGCAGCCTATGCTCAATAAATGTAAATCCATCAATTGAAATTTCCAGACAATCCTAAATTTGCACTTACGAACATTTTAGTTGTACGCAGTTTAGACAAACGGGTCCCTGGTCAGCCTATACATCTATGCAGTTGGGTCAGAGTCTACACAATTTTCAATTTCATCAAACAGACAATTTGGATGGTTTAGTTTAATTTGTTTCTTTTCATTTTAGTTAAGGTAATAGGTCATAGATAGATACACTTGACTTCCATGATAATTGCTTCATAAGAGTGGTGTGATATATGGCATATTTGAATATTGTTTTGTTACTGTATACCATATGGAGCATTGAGTTGCCATCTCAGCCATCTTTGTATGTACAAGCCATCGTATAGTTTCACCACTTTGTGCGTTTGACACATACAGCAAATAATATGACAGTCAATCAAATAATACATGACCTTTCTACATGTGATTAGCTACATTACACCATATGTGCTACTTCACATTTTGAGTTCTTTGTCAAAGAGCAGAACAGGTGAGCCTGGTTAATAGCTTGAACATACAACGATGGGGCCGACTTGGCCACTCTATGTGCCGTATAGGATTCAGTAACGAGGCAGTATTCACATATATGTAAAACATATATTCTATCACATTTACGAAGCAATTATCTTTGAATCAAACGATGATCATGTATAGACTGGGTTCTTAATACATAGAAATAGAGGTCATCAGGGCTCCAGATAAGGAATTAGTAATTGAGTATTGTCACTCCATCATTCCTGAAGCAATTGGGTATTTCAATATTTTAATTGGGTAAAATAAAACCACATTAGTGTTTTACACATCAAGAGACCGCAATTATTGAATACATGTAGTTTGCTTAGAAATGAAAACATGTCTTGGCATTTCATTAGAATTGTCTCATTGGAGACAATTCTAATGAAATACCAAGATGTGTTTTCATGGAAAATAAGAAAAATATGCCATATTCGTGGTCTGTTCATTGTTTTCTGCAGCATGGTAAAGGTACCACAAATTTTGATACTCGCTACTTCTGATTTCAACTGGGTTTTTGGCATTTTAATTGGGTATTTAAACAAATACGCAGCTTATCTGGAGCAATGGGTCATGTTAGCAAGCAGGGACATAGCCTACTGTCGGGCAGGTACAAACACATAGTGACACGTTATGAGGTTGGTATAATTGAAATACATGTACATACGAACAATTGGTAGAGTACATGTATTTATCCCGTCAACACAGTGCCTATGTGCCGTGAAACACGGTGCCGTGAAACATTTTTGATATCCAGTCAATACGACCCAATCACTGCGTATGAATATGTGTTTCAATAATGCTTTAGAACTACTTTGACACAGTAACCTTTGACATTTAGGTGAAGTCTTGTAAACAAAATGATACGCTCGAGAAAAGCGCTGACATTTGAGATTTGGCACTTACTTATGAAATATGTAAAATGATAATAAAAAAGTACCAGAAAGAAAGAAAACAAAAACAAATTAAAATGAATCTAATTAAGAATATTTGTTTACATTTTTGCTGCATTAACAGGCAGCCTTCCAAGTCCCACAATCCATTGTATTTCTTGCTGTCTTCTGCAAGCAAGAATAAAATTGGAAAAAGCAAAAACATTGATAAATTATAAATTCTACTCGAGTTTGGAAAAAATATTGCAAAAATAAAGATGTCTGATTATTTAGATCCAGGAACATTTGATATTTTCTGGGACGACATTAGTGGTAGTGGCAGTGCTGAAAATGTTGGTGTTGAAGTAGTAGAGATCAGTGCTGACGTGTGTGCTGCAATGGGAATTCTGCTATGGCTATGACAAGTGTAAATACGTGTGAAAATGAAACTTTACATACCAAGACTGGCCAGAGGCAGAGTGCCAGTGGTGTCGCACTTCAATCGCTGACAATATCCAGTAATACGAATCAGCAATATGTCCAGTCACTAACAGCCGGGGCCACACTGAACATCAACAACTTCCATGTGTACAAACAGTAACTGTACATGCTGTTAATTGTAAAATATCTGCCCAGTGACAGTGTGTTTGAAACGCAACTAGTAAGTTGCCGCTCCAAAATCTCATGAGCACACGTGTTTACACAGCTGTGTAATTATTAAATATACTTTAATATTCATGATTCTCGACATTATTAAAAGTAGAAATACGTGTACAAATGTGTTTGTGTGAAATATGCCAAACTACCGTGACATTAAGCGATGTTTGCTTCCAAAAGGCACAGACTTATTTTGTGTGTGCGTAGCAACAATAAAAGTTGTGATGCGGTTATCACTCTAGTCGATTCTCCGATTTTGAGGATGTGGCTGGAGTTATCTTTTGCATTTTAAAGCTATTTGTAGGTGTTGACGGGATAAATAGAATAGTAGGTAAGTGCCGTGAATGGGAAAAAATATCTGGCGCGGCAGAGCCTCGCCCATCCCATTTCCTAAGCCTTGTCAGATATTTTTTCCCATTCCATTCACGGCACTAACCTACTATTCTCTATGTACGGTTCGACAATGTCCAGTCCTGACACGAGGAAACTGTTTGAACCCAAAGGCCATAGCACAAAGGAACTGTTTGAACCCCAAGGCCGTAGCACGAAGGAACTGTTTGAATCCCAAGGCCGTCGGCCGCGGGTTCAACCAGCTCCTGTGTGCCACGACAACGTTTACCCAGGGCTGGACATGGTCGAGCGTTTGTTTTTTACATTTCCGTCGAAAATATCGTGTAATTTGAGCATATATGCAGCATTTTCGGTACTTTGATAACCCGTTCAATTCAAACAGCTGACACATACACATTCCGAGGCCACAGTACATGTCGCGTGATGCAGCGGCATCAATTTCAAAATTGCAGTGCGACCGTTGTGAAATGGTCTGGTGACTTAATGGCGCCTGTTCTATTAACGTAATGCGACACATGCATTACGTCTAGATGTTTGCTTGGCTCCCGAATGAGCATTATCTATAGCGATGGTCAAACAGCACGTTGTGTACGTTTGAGCATGGCTCAAATATCTGTAATTGTGGATGAGGTTCGACTTGAGTATAACAAAATAAAAGAAGAATTCCCGCAAAGCACCACACGCCTGTATTTTGCTAAGCACATACTATTTACACTGTATATACATTCAGAATGGAAACGCCCATTCAACGTATTGCGTTTGTATCCCAGGCATTACACTGCATTAGCCCCACGTGACGTCGCGCGACGTTGTTGATTCGTTAAAGTTTGATTGACATATATACTACTGATGTTGTCAATAACGTCACGTAATTGACCGACAAATCGCTGTTTTATGAATTTCGACAAAATGAGGTGAAAATACATGAATCCTAATTTTAACGCTGTAGTTGGTTATTTAAAGTTTTGAAACTATCCGAAAATGCAATGTAAATATATGTAATAAAACCATGGGATATTGTGTTTATTGTGGTAATAAAAACATATGATTTGTTTAAAGGTTGCGTGCGATCCTTCGGAGTCCACACAAATGAAACAGACCAAATGTTATTCGTACCACATATAGTAAACGCAACACAGTCCGTGGTTTTATTTATTAATTACAATTATGACCGGACAATAAAGATGATAACACGTGGGAGAAGCCGTCTCTGTGATGACAACCAGAAGCAGCGTTCAGAGCAATATTCCACGGAGACCAATAAACCATGAACACTAAATGTCTTATATAATACAGAGTGAGAGCAATATGCCGCTCACATGCGGTGATGGAGGAGCAAGTCAGGAAGATAACAATGTCCATTGTAGCGAGACAGCTACGTCACTACTTACCATGTCATCGGAGTTAGGGAGGTATGCGGTCATTAACTTCGCACTACTTTCTAAGCCAATCGCCATTATCTCGTTCGACTTATTTGTAATAGTTATAGTTCACATATTGAATTTTTTTTATAAATTAGTTTATTAAAACTTCAATATGTGAACTATAACATACTTATTGTTTACCCAGCCCAGTCGCGAAGCTCCGCCCCTAAACGTTATTTCGAATCGGTATACTAGTATGTGATTGGCGGTGTGATACGAAGTGTGTGGGCGGTGATATCCTTTGCGTCTCGTGAACTGATGACAATAAGGCATACAATCAGTTATACATGTAGCGCTGTGTTATTACTGTATATCTGGATTTCAAGTTAACAACAACGAGCGTCTGAACTCATACTTATTTTTTAATGCAAGAGCCTCGTGTCATGATGACTCAAATGAACTTAACTAATACTACTATGTGACAGAGTACTAAGTTATTCAGCGTGACGGGAACTAACTGGTTATCTGAGTCGACAATAGGTCACTAGCGGTTACTGACAATATGAGTGGGTCAGTCGACTGACAAGTTGGTTAATGATTTGCGCAGGTCACCTCCTTTATATAGACAAGATGCGAGCGCAGCAGCCGTGCGCGCGAGCCCCAATCAAATGTAGCGCTGCAAATAATTCCAACCAATCACAGCACAGCAAATCAGAGACGCAAGGGAAAAAAATGTCAGCCATATTGGATACGCAAAATAACAAGTAGAAATCCAGCACATAAACGTGTCGTCTAGAATAATGACAAGTTTGGTCTGTGCTGGCGCTACCAGAGCAGATAGCGACAGTGCAGATCTTTGCAATGACATATTATTCGGTGGTTGAAAAGATTTACTGGAGGCTGCTCGCACGGCTAAAGGTAGGCAAGTGTACATGAAGTTGGGGAATTTACACTACCGCGCTCGATAAACTTGGTTATACTGCTATGAATACCACTATTCCTTGTGCGAGCGTGTACTTTCTAGGGACTATAATGAATAGTGAATAAGATTATGCCGATCCTGGTCAGACAAGAGTGTAGGCTAAGTTGAAATGTGATAAGAAATAGCAGTCACCTGCAGTGTGAATCGAGGGGTCACGACATTGATACCAGTACCCGACAATGACCAATAGTCGGCAACTGTCAATGAACTGTCAATGAACAGTCACTGGCTAGAGGTCCTGGAAAGTCTCCAGGGTGGCATACTATGCCCAGTAATACATCCAAATGTATTTCAGGATTACAGGTGTATCATGACAGGCACTCTGGTGCTTTGTAACTCAGATCAGGGGCACTCAGTCCGACCAGGATGACAGAATATTGTAGTGGAACCGGAGTTCCACTACAATATATTACAATATTTAACTCCAATAAGTTACATATTACCAGATTTAATGACTACCTGTTCGACAGGAAATGGAAAATCAATACCCAATGGGAGACTGCATTATAAACCTGGCTAATTAGAAATATGTTATTATCGCTCACATATGTGAATAATAGCTTGTACGAACTTATCCAACCTTAAGTTTCATGTATTAACGGTGGATCGTACTGGGATTCACACATGGGGCCCAGTTATATCAGTTGAAGTAAGGGTACCTGACACCGTATCAGGACACTGTTTCGGTGAAAGTGTCTGTTGTATTTTAGTACTGAATAGTCACTGTCCTCCACACATATGTATTTCCGTCTGTATATGTGGGGCTGACTGAAGAAATGGGGCTTATGGTTTTTGCAACCAGGTAGATCCAGATCAGCCTGTGCATCCGCACAGTCTGATAAGGATCTGCACTGTTCGCCAGTCCATCAACGAAACTCCCGGCATGCATCAAACAAGCAATATATATCGTTATCAGGCTACAGGAGTGTGCTATTTGATCAGGAGCTACACCGGTCATAAATCCCATAAGCCCCATTTCTCCAGTTACAACCACATACGAGACACGTCATGTGATTTTGTACCATCGGACATCTGCGTAATGTCATTAAAGACGTTTACAAAATTTACAATATTTTTCATAAATAAAGTCAAAAGTTAGCAAAAAATATAATTCCGTATGTACTCTGGAAAAGTTGTCAACTTTTGACGACATTTACGGAAAATATTGTACATTTTGTAAACGTATTTCATGAAATTACGCAGATGTCCATGATGTCCGAAGGTACAAAATACATGCCATGTCTCAGTTACGGCATATTGCTGTTAAACGGACACCAGTCAGCCAGCGCATGCTGATCTGGGGTTATTATAGGAATGATTGGCCTTTTTGTGGAATTTATCGGGGTATAAACTTGGAAAAGTCGCGGGAATACTGGACGAAGGCCGGAAGGCCTTCGTCCAGTATTCCCGTGACTTTTCCAAGTTTATATCCCCGATAAATTCCACAAAAAGGCCATTCATTCCTTATAATTCCAGCATTTGAAATATATTAATCAAGAAAATGTGTTTATTTTCCGTTTTCTTAAGAATTATTTTAACTGCGCCTCACGGTTACGGAAAGTAGTTCGGCGTGGGAGTTTACTGGAATATAAATTTTGGACAGAGACTTGGTACGGGCCAATCAAATGTTAGGGAATTGTGTAAATATTTTTGTGCTGGAATTATACTCTGGTCGCAAACTGAACAAGCCTTATTTTGATTTTGTCAAGGCGGGCCGCATATTTCTGTGAAAGCTTTTAACGGCTCCATTAATGCACTATCGGTATAGCAAGTTATACTGGGTTGCATTAAGCACACAAGTTATGATAATATATGAGACACGCCATGTGATTTTGCATCTACGGAAATCTGCGTAATTTCATGAAATATGTTTACACAATTTACTGTATTTTCCGTAAATCGCGTATATAATTCCGCATGTACTCGGAATATTTTTTCAACTTTTGACATTATTTATGAAAAACATTGTAAATTTTGTAAACGTATTTACTGAAATTACGCAGATATCCGAAGGTACACAATCACATGGCGTGTCTCATATGCGTTCGGCAGGCATAACTATATTGTATGCATGTATCATGTGTTCGACTGGATATAAGCCAGTTTATCTAAAACATAAAGCAATGTCACATGTTTACTTACTGATGCATGTATGGCGAAAATACCAAAGTATGCCAAGCCAAATTATCTCCCCTGTTTATCACAGTTTCTCATCGTACGTACTTGAATATATATTGTGGTTTTGCATATTTCGTCAAATAACATGGTGCGATTGATTTATATGTCATTTTAAAACTGTACTTGAAACACTAAGCCACAAATTGTGTATCTGAGACATATTCACCTGGTATGCTTCTAACAAGCACTATAGATCGTTATCGGGCGTCAGGAGCGTATTATTTGATCAGGAGACACACTGGTCAAAATTACCATAAGACCTTAACTGGGACGTTAAACACCTTTTATTTCATTTCCACTTAAAATGTGTCTCTGTCAACAGACAACTTTACGAGTTGCGTTTCTAATGCGGTTGAGTATAATTGTGTATGTCTGCGAAATCATTGAGACTGTTCTTGACACATCTACAAATTGTTTTCGGTAGTTTCCGTGATTCTACCGACACATCTTTTGTGGATAACATTTCAGACACGTGACCTTGGGTCGTATTAGTGTTCGTTTCATTCATGTCTGGAAACTATTTCTCGTTTCCTTGTCAATATACTTGACCGGTGCTCGTGTCAGTTCCGCGGAAAACAATTCTCGGTAATGGTATTTATTTCTCTGTGTTTGAATATGACAGTGTGTGACATCACACTGCGAAAATGGGCTTATTGAATTGGGCCATCAGCTGAGAAAAGTAACCTTATAGGACGGGTTTAACCACACTAATTTATCAGATATTCATGCGCGTTGTATTATATTAAAAATGCTAATCCAGATGGTGTGTGGCATAGACTCTGTTTGCTCGCAGGACCTGGTTAGTAATCTACTTCTGTCACAAGAATGTGTCGTTTACATCATTATCAAGCAAACGTTTGTTTGTTTTTTATTTATTTTTTTAAATTCTGAACATATTCATCATGTGACGTAGTTTCTAATCCAGCCGCTGGTATTTTGTTTCAGCACCAGGGGCCCGTTTCACTAAACTTCGTACGACTAAAATGTTCGTAAGTGCAAATTTAGGATCGTCTGGAAATTTCAATTGATGAATTTACATGTACATGTATTTAGCATATGCTGCTTATACAGCCTATGCTCAATAAATGTAAATCCAATAAATCCAAGAAAACATTGTTAATGTGAAAGTTACACTACAGACTAACATAAATTTGCACTTACGAACATTTTAGTCGTACGAAGTTTAGTGAAACGGCCCCAGGGCGATAACACTAACAGGAGGTTGAATTTATATTTCTTAACAATTATTAAGCAAATAAGTAGTTTAATTATTGAATATCCCCACAGAGCTCCAGATAAGCTGCGTATTTGCGTAAATACCCAATTTAAATTGCCAACAAACCCAATTTAAATCAGAAGTAGTGAGTATCAAAAACAATGAAAACAATTGTGGTACCTTTATCATGCTGCAGAAAACAATAAACAGACCACCAATATAGCATATTTTTCGTATTTTTCCATGAAAACACATCTTGGTATTTCATTAGAATTGTCTCCAAGGAGACAATTCTAATGAAATGCCAAGATATGTTTTCATTTCGAAACAAACTATTCAATAATTGCTGTCTGTTGATGTGTAAACAGTAGTGTGATTTAATCTTACCCAATTAAAATTTTGAAATACCCAATTGCTTCAGAAATGATGGAGTAACAATACTCAATTACCAATTCCTTATCTGGAGCCCTGTCCCCAGCAGGATGGGTGCATGTTATAGGAAAATAGGTCTGGCAACATCCATGATAAAAGAAAATAGAAATACAAATGTGTGGTGAATGGCTAGGTTATATAGGCTGTAATAAATGGTGGTGTCGCACCTTAATGGTACATGCCTACTCAGTAGGCACAAACTGTTTTATATACATGTATCAGAGACATCATCTGAGACATGTTCAGGCAAAAGAAAAATTAATTTACCATTACTGCACGTATTGATTGGCATTATTATACATTTTATATCAGACGTAACTTTCCACACTGATATCAGGGGCGATGACCGTTTTTCCTTAAAATTTTAACGGACATTACTATTTATACTTTGTATTTATTTTTTGAAGTGCAATTATCAGACTTTATAATATGTCGAACATATTATTTTTTCAGGTGACGCATTTAATTCGTATAAATAATAAAAAAAAATACCATGCCTCATCTGCATATGAAAGTAGCCTGATACCAACGCGCGTCACTATCATTAAAATAAATATTATTAACTGATTATATCTGTATAGCGGGCACACGTAATTTTTAGAACTGGTGGCATAGTGACACAATTATACACTTATTTAATTCCTATAAAGAACAGTTTGCGCCTACTGAGTGGGCATGTACCTTTGACTTATACACTTACGTTGATCCAGATCATACGTGTACTCTTGCAGGTTACAGAATGATAAAAAACTGTTATTAATAACAATACGTATAAGTTAGATCACAGTTCGTCCACATGTACGAGGAGATAATCCGCGAGCTTTAGCGTACATGCGGACAAACGTGATCTAACTTATTTATCACATCCTCATGTACATACCTTGCACACGAGCTGTGTTAATACAGAAACAACACCCGGAAATGTGTCAAAGATGTGATAAACAATGTTAGATTGACTGAATTCCGACCAGCGTAGGTCCAGATCAGACTGCGCGGACGCGCAGGCTGATCTGGACCTTCGCTGGTCGTATTTGTCGTAAGGTATCTTTTCTCAGCTTAACGTCATTTGAGACCATTGCAGTCTTAGAGAAGAGACTGAATACTGGTGAATGTACGCGCAGTCTGATCAGGGTATATACCGTTCGCTGTTTGATCGTGTTGTGCCTAATACGTGTATATCTAGTAGGGGAGGGGTGGGGCGTGTGAAGCATATGAAATTCTGTTAGTTGGTACAGAAAATCAATATATCATATACTCAACAAAACTAGAAACGTCCCTGTTTTATAGCCGGTGTAGCTCTGTATATGTATGTACCACATGTTCAAAGTACATGTATTTTAAACCGTGGCGATGTTCAGAATACGATCGTGTAGAGTTTAGCCGATACACACGGTTTACATAGCGGCCAGTGACCGGAACGTTGATTTCCACTTTTTGCACGTGCACGCTATATTTGTCATCGATAAGGTGATTCAGTTCATGTCGTACCATTCATGCGATAGGGGCTATTCGGAAAATTAAAAAACTTTTTTAATTTTTCACTGTTTTCGATATGCCACGGCTTTCCGAAAACGAGCGAAATCAGGCAATTGGGATGCTTGCGGGTGGGATGGCCGCCAGGGCGGTCGCGCCTCGGTTTGGTTGCTGTCGGAAGACGATTGATCGTCTTGCAGCCCGGTACCAGCAGACTGGGGCTGTTCACGACCGGCAGCGACCTGGTAGGCCTCGTGTAACGACGGCTAGAGCCGATCGTTACATTACGTTGACGCACTTACGTCAACGTCGATTGGCAGCCACAGTCACTGCTAGGCGATACGGTGTCTCAGGGCAGACCATTCGCAACCGGTTACGTCGTAACGCCCAACCAATCCGGGCACGCCGCCCGTACACTGGTCAGATAATGACCCAACGTCACCGTGCTGCCAGACTGTTATGGGCGCGACGTCATCTGAACTGGAGAAGGGCTGACTGGAACCGAGTTTTGTTCACCGATGAATCTCGGTTCACAGTTAGTCATGCTGACGGAAGATTACGGGTATACAGGCGTAAAAATGAAAGATTCACCGATTGTTGCATTGTTGAGAAGAACAGGTTTGGGGGAGGGAGCGTAATGGACTGGGGTGGGATCATGGGAAACCGGAAGACAGATTTGGTTGTTGTACAGGGCAACATCAATGCACAACGTTATGTTGGAGATGTGCTAAATGCACATGCCTTACCATTTATCCGTCAGCATGGTCCTGGTGTGACATTGATAGCACGACAATGCCCGCCCTCACGTAGCCAGGGTCACCACTCAATACTTACAGCAAAACAACGTCGACGTCATGCCATGGCCCGCGGTCTCCCCGGATCTCAATCCCATTGAGCACATATGGGATGAGCTGGGCCGCAAAGCACGAGCTAACCATCAGATTGACAATGTTCGCGATCTTACACGGGCGTTACAACGGGAATGGAGGAATTTGCCCAACGCACTGGTATTGCGTTACGTCACGTCGATGCGGCGTAGGATCATTGCATGCATTCATGCAAATGGTGGCCACACTCGGTACTAACGAGATTTACTGAAATTGCCACATTACTTATTGAAATTCCATCTCTAAACATTAAGTAACACATTTCTGAGTTTTTGTGATTTTTGATTTTGACCCCTACCGCCCTTGGCCGGTTATCTCTCGAATATTTAACAAGATATCCAAATGCAATTTATTGGCTTTGATACAGAAATGAATGAACTTGTTTTTCCATTTGGATTTTTAAAAGTAACCCTTTTGGTTTTTGATGAATCTTTCCTTAAACATGGAGGGACGTTTCTAGTTTTGCTCAGTATAGAATACGGTCGACTTATTCCCGCAAACTCCAAATAGCTTACCAAATTCAAAATGACCGCCCAAAAGCATGATATGTATAATTCTTCTCCTCCAGAGCAAATAGTGTATACTATATCGTGTTTGTTGTCAGGGTAATTGGATACGTTTAGCTCGATATTAAAAACTCGGTTCGTTTTGTTTTTGTCGCGCCCTCTTGCGGACAGCGCGATATATAGTCGGCACATTGGCGTACGTACGTATTGGGTCAGGGTTAAAGTTATTGGTTAAAGTTTTTCGGTATACTATCAAAGCGTTGGCGGGCGCGACATGTGGTCCGCGGCCATCTAGTCTAGTACATGTATCAGGTTGCGTAATGGGGATGCTATAATCTCTATATCTCTATGTGCAGCTGAAATGTTTGTCTGACAAAATGACGGACTCTGTAGGCCATGGACAGGCTGAATGAATTCGCCCCGGTCAACGCCTCACTGAGCATATGGTTATAAGATCATTTGCTATATGGTAGCGATGTCCAACTATATCCAACGTATCCGTGGGTGCAAATGGTGCGAGCTCACCCCATACAATTTGGCCAGGTGTGTGGTTTTACTTTAACTTACGTTTTCTCTTTATGGAAATAGCTACAATATACAGGGAAAGAATAGCTTTCAAATCACTATAATCAAGGTGCATGATCACGTGGTTACAACAACAACAACGTCGCCCACTTCCAAAGTAAGTATTATTTGATATTTTCATTAATATGCAACGGATTTTGATGAAATATGGCGCAGCAAACGCGTCTTCGTGAGCTGCATTTGGTGGTCTATGGAGTTTGGCACAGACTTATGTCGTTTTTGCAAAGAATCGATTTCCGTGTCGGAGACACGGAAATCGATTCTTCGCAAAAATGACAGAAGTTTGGGCGAAAATACAGAGACCACCAAATGCAGCTTAACAAGACGCGTTTGATGCGCCATATTTCATCAAAATCCGTTGCGTAATAAGGACACTATAAAATAATACGTACTTTGAATCGGTACGTGTTGTTGTTGTTAGTACCACGTGATCATACACCTTGTACAGTATACAGGGAAAGTATAGCTTTCAAATCACTATAATCGGGAACAATGGATGTAAAAACCAATAGTTCTTTTTTCTGGACAGGTAGTTGCGGGCAATAATTTGCAGAGTTAATGCCCGCAACTCTGAGAAGCTACGGCACCCTTTTCCAAAGTCGATCCAGAATTGGCACCCCCTTTGACAAGAACCTGGCTACGCCACTGTCTCCGGGTAGTGAAGAAACACAAACTAAATAGTTGTAACAGTAAATGTTGTTCATTTTAATAATAGAAGCACATGTATGCATTGTTGGGCTGTTCCCATATTCAGAAAATACATAAAATTATATTATACGTGGCTGTGGCTGGAGAAATTGGGATTTTGCGACAAGTGTAGATCCAGATCAGCCTCCGCATCCGCACAGTCTGATCAGGATCTGCATTGTTGGCCATGCCATCCATGAAACACGCGTCATGCTTCTAACATGCGTCATGATGCAGTAGTGTGCTATTTGACCAGGAACTACACTTGTCGAAAAAATTCCATAAGTCCCGTTTCTCCAGTCACAGCCACACATGAATGTCTACATATGTTATATACATAAGCATATATTGTGTTAGATATGCATTATATACTTACCCATGAACTACATAGTTATACGATGTAAATAAAATTCATATGTTCTCATCGATGAAATAAACAACTTCCGGTGAAAATACGACTACTTCCGCTATCTATATTCATAACGCGAATCTGCAGTGCCGGACTACAAATAGGCTGCAAATACACATTCATTACCGTACACAGTCTAACAAACTGCTAATTTCCATGGAGTGGTATATAATAAATAGAATATTCATATTTTTGCAACGAATATGACATATATGTTCATCGAGTGGTGTGAAATGTCCATATTTCACGAGTGCCTAACAAAATATGAATATCCTCTATGCATTGAGCCGTCAGCTCGTTAAGACAGTGGTACCGTACCAAAGTAAATATGCATTGAGCCGTCAGCTCGTTAAGTCAGTGGTACCGTACCAAAGTACATATGCATTGAGCCGTCAGCTCGTTAAGTCAGTGGTACCGTACCAAAGTAAATATGCATTGAGCCGTCAGCTCGTTAAGTCAGTGGTACCGTAGCAAAGTACATATGCATTGATCCGTCAGCTCGTTAAGTCAGTGTTACCGTACCAAAGTACATATGCATTGAGCCGTCAGCTCGTTAAGTCAGTGGTACCGTACCAAAGTACATATGCAGTGAGCCGTCAACTCGTTAAGTCAGTGGTACCGTACCAAAGTACATATGCATTGAGCCGTCAGCTCGTTAAGTCAGTGTACCGTACCAAAGTGCATATGCATTGAGCCGTCAGCTCGTTAAGTCAGTGGTACCGTACCAAAGTACATATGCATTGAGCCGTCAGCTCGTTACTCGTTAAGTCAGTGGTACCGTACCAAAGTACATATGCATTGAGCCTGTCAGCTCGTTAAATCAGTGGTACCAAATACCTACCTGTCTGATCATGCAGAGCTCCAGATAAGGTGCGTATTTGCGTAAATACCTAATTAAAATTACCAAAAACCCAATTGAAATCAGAAGTAGTGAGTATTAAAACGTAATGACAACTTTGTTGTATCTTTATCATGCTACAGAAAACAATACACAGACCACAAATATAGCATATTTTCTTACTTTTTCATGAAAACACATCTTGGTATTTCATTAGAATTGTCTCCAAGACAATTATAATGAAATACCAAGATGTGTTTTCATTTAGAAGCAAACTATTAAATAATTGCTGTCTGTTATTGTTTACACAATTACAATTTTGAAATACCCAATTGCTTCAGAAATGATGGAGTGACAATACTCAAGAACTAATTCCTTATCTGGAGAATGTGATGCATTGCATAAATGATATGAATTTCCCAGGGAAGGAAGCACTGTAGTTCAAAAATTATAGTGATACACTCTAACCTTTGTACCAAGAGTACATCACAAATAAAGAGTAAAAACTGGCTGACCCTTTTCTTGGGAGTGACACTAAACTAAATATCTTTCTTTTCTTTTACATGTAGCATATAATCAAAAGCGAAATCGGATTATTACATTTTTGACATTTGAAGATTGAAAAAGACATGCTAATAATACGAATTAGGAACACCTTGGTGATTTCCATTGATGCCCGCTGTATATACATCCCACTGTATGTTTTTGTACGATATTGTTCATATTAATCGTTGGAATACAGGATATATATATAATGTACATGAGTGATTATTTAGTATGCTATTAAGTATTTATTAAACGAGTTTACTTATTTCGTAAGAAATAAAGCTATGAGTTTTATGACATCAGTCAACAGGCATAACGAATACAATTTCAACCATTACACATGTTAGATTTTATTTATTACACAAGCACAGCATCAAATACTAAAGCTGTACTGAAAACGCTCATATGTCTCATTTCATATACATCACACTGGTGTCTGTTACACGTTTTGCTGCCGACTATTAAACACATTAAATCTAAAAACTATTTAAAAGTAAGTACTTTTTTATCAATAACAAAAATTTCGCCCTCCCCAAACAAAATTATTTGATGAAATTCCATCAAATATTGATTTTATTTCGAAAAAACGATTTTGCTATGGGAACTTAACATGGGGGCTAAAAATATATATATTTTTAAAAATATGGTTTTTATTTGTGGACAGATTTTCAAAATCTAACTTGTTTTCTTAGTTACATCATTTTCAAGTTATCTCGCCAGGTTTCGGAGTCGATATCCAATTTTTGTTTGTTTTGATCCTTCAGGATCAAACAACGAAAAGTTTTGGAAATTGACTCGCCATGTTAAATTCCCATAGGAAAATCTTTTTTTCGCAATGAAATCAATATTTTTTCGATTTAAATATTCCGTTAGGATTTTGGGACCCCACCCCATAGCAGCAGGCTAAATGCGGGATCGAACCCGTCGACCCGGCCTTAAATGACCTATATGTTAATAGGCCGTTAAACAACAATACATCAAATCAAATCAGATCTAGTTTACACATTTTCACAAATGGTCACACGGATATGTGATTGTAAAGCTTTCTGAGAAATTAGAGAGTTGGATTTGCCGAGACTGAGCACAGTTCAGCATCGACTAGTTAAATTTCCTGATTTCGAACTAGAGAATGAAGTTTTATAATCACTGGCATTGGCCATTAACCCAGATCATGATGAATGCACAGATTTATTTCATGGAAAATCTGATTATTTTTCATTATTTCTCACCAAAAATCAAAAATGTATTTTGTTACCACTCAGTTGAACCGTCTCGTTGAGACGGTTCAACCGAGTGGTGACAACATACATTTTCATTAATAAATAAAGAACCTTTTTTTTTTTTTAGTACAGTTTGAAACCTTTGATTCAATATACATGTGTGTACATACATTGCGGTTACATACGACATTAACTGTATTAAACGTACATGTCCACTCAGTAGGCACAAACTGTTCTTTATATCAGATACATCATCTGAGACATTTTCTGGCAAAATAAACATTCATTCACCGTTACCCCACGTATTGATTGGCATTGTTATACATTTTATATCAGACATACATTTCCACACTGATATCAGGGGTGATAACCGTGTTTCCTTAAAATGTTAACGGACACTACTATTTATTATTTGCATTTATTTTTTGATGTACAATGATCATACTTTATAATCTGTCGAAAATATTTTGTTTTTCACTGGTGACGTATTTAATTAGTATAAATAATTATAAATATCATGCCTCATTTGCATATGAAAATAGCCTGATACCACCGCGAGACAATATCAGTAAAATAAATATTACTAAATGATTATATCTGTATAGCAGGCGCTCGTAATTTTTAGAACTGGTGGAATAGTGACACAATTATACACTTATTTTAATTCCTATAAAGAACATGTTGTGCCTACTGAGCCGGGCATATACCTTTGACCCAGTTCACGGTGACGATACAGATTTTTTTTTCATGGAAAATGTGATTATTCTGCATTATTTCTCACTAAAAATGTATTTTGCTACCACTCAGTTGAACCGTCTCGTTCGTCTCGTTGAGACGGTTCACTTGAGTGGTAACAACATACATTTTCATTAAGAAATAAAGAAAATAGAAAACAAAATGTTAGTACATTTTGAAACCTTTGATTCAGTATACATAGTTACATATTACATGAAATGTACGGACAGTGTTCACAGTTTCAAACCTGTCGTTCATTTCAGTATCAAGGTGTATGATCACGTGGTACTAACAACAACAACAAGTACCGATTCAAAGTACGTATTCTTTTATAGTGTCCTTATTACGTAACGGATTTTGATGAAATATGGCACATCAAACGCGCCTTGTTAAGCTGCATTTGGTGGTCTCTGTATTTTCGCCCAAACTTCTGTCATTTTTGCGAAGAATCGATTTCCGTGTCTCCGTCACGGAAATCGATTCTTTGCAAAAACGACATAAGTCTGTGCCAAACTCCCTAGACCACCAAATGCAGCTCATGAAGACGCGTTTGCTGCGCCATATTTCATCAAAATCCGTTGCATATTAAGGAAAATATCAAATAATACTTACTTTGGAATGGGCGGCATTGTTGTTGTTGTAACCACGTGATCATGCACCTTAAGTATCCTTTTGTGGCATAAACCGATCATATGGATGCTGAGATGTTGTATTACATGCAATTAATCGTGACAAGTCGACATAGTGTGATATTTAACGCACTATATCCACATATGCCGATTGTATCGGCATATGTGGATATAGTGCGTTAAATATCACATTATGTCGACATGTTGAGATATGTATGACATATCGAGATAAATAGTAACACAATATCGGAACAAGTCGACGTATTTTCACACTATGTCAACTTGTCATGATATTTAACATGGTACAGTGGAACCTTTCTAAACCGCACACCATTTAGACTCAAGTGTTGGTCATTTTGATGTTTTATTGCAATTTAGCTCCGATGATCTGTCTGTTCGCGATCGCAAAACACGAGCGACTGTATTGGAGTGGTCCTATGTCTTATTTACAGTGGAACATCTATAAACCGGACACACTGGGGACTTCCCAGGGTGTCCAGTTTAGAGAGATTCCCTGTGAAAATTTATTTTCATGTTACATTGACTTCGGTTGACCAGTCACGATAAGTTATCCCAACATCTCAACTTGATCGAACCCGTTGGCCCGGTCTTAAATGACTTTAGCTGTTGATAGGCCGTTAAACATCAACACACAAACATAAACTCAACATCTCTCGATGGTAGCTGTATTATAAGTTATTGTGATTCTACACAGGCTATATGGTGTAATATTGCCCGTCTGGAGGTATGTTCACCCGAGGCGATAGCCGAGGGTGAACATACCTTCAGACGGGCAATATTACACCATATAGCCTGTGTAGAGTCATAATAACGTATTTGTCATACCGCAGATCATTTATTTGGCCGTATAAACATATCTCTTCTTTTGATCTTTGCGTTTTTTCAGGAAGAAAAATTCGATTTTCTACCGTCAGTCTTAATATAAAGGCGTAAATGAACATTTTGATTTTTTATTAAACGAAAACAAACTAAATATGGAGTAAGAAATCCATCGAAAACGACTTTTGGGACATTTGTTTTATATCGTGTAATTTAACTTATATTCCACTGCTCTATCGATCTGCTCTCCCTGTGTCGCCTCTACAAGAATGCGACTGGTTCCCAAACATTCGCTGTCATTGCTACGCCGCATTTCGTGCGTGGAACCCATAGTTTGTGACCTAAATATAGCCGTGTCACGAAGCCAAGTGTCTTGAGATTTGAAAACACTAAACGGGACAGTTTGGCTAATTTTTCGCTCATATTTTGATCAGCGAAGAATATTTATGGAAAAATAAACAATACAGACTGGTTTTGAGTGTACTGACAATTTGTTACTTGTATTGATACATTCGGGGTTTTTATTGTGTTTAGTGAGGAATACAATTCGCAATCGCGAGACGCTTGCAAAATGTGTCTTCATTGGACGCGAGGCGCCGGAGGGGAATCGCAATTTCTCTATGTCTGACGGCCTTGGCAGGTCATATAATATATATGACCAGGCAAGCTAGCCAATCAAAAGCCGAGAAACTTTTCTGCGGTATGACAAGCAATCATAGTATGCCGTATGTCATAGGTTGATACATTGCTAACACTTGCAATTGCGTGAGGAATTCACTTAAATAGGCGGCTATAGAGTCCATACAGTCAGTCATAAAACATATTCTCACAATTCCCATTGCGTGCCCTGTCGGAGTTACGCTTGTGCAGGCGAAGAGTTATCTGCCCGTTGGTATAATCCACGGACATGAGACGCGTACTGGAGAAGCGACTCTGTCGTCTGGGAATGTTTGGGGACTTGGCGCACGCCAACATAGCCACTGTTCGTTTACGAATCGCCTTACTAAAGAAACAGTAGATCACCGGGTTCATACCGCTGTTCGACATTCCCAGCCAATGGGCGATCGGCGCGAAAATGTTAATTAGCATATCGTACTGCTTGCCGTGTATATCCGGTAGATCGAAGTAGAATATGATGAAAATTATGTACAACGGTAGCCATGACAGCGCGAAGAGCACCACGATTAGGACCAACATTTTCACGACCTTCACCTTCGACTTTTGAATCACGTTATTATAGCGGAATATTCCAGGCGCGTCTCTGTTCCAGACGCGAATCGTGATCATGAAGTAGCAGACGATAATCAGGAACAGCGGAATGACGTAGCAGACGACAAACACGAGCAGGAAGAAGCTCCGATCTAAATGTTCGTACGGCCAATCTTGGACGCATAGATAGAACAGCTGACCGTTAATCGTGTGAGGCTTTTGTTTGTAGTACACCGTCCACGGCAATAGGATGCAGAAAGCAAACGTCCAGATGAACACGATGATCAATTTGGCGCTTCGCCATGTCATTTTGTGCTCCAGTGTGAAGCAGATCGCCAAGTACCTGGAAGTAGACAAAATGACGTCATTATGCTCGGATGTACAAGCATGCCTACGCGATATGGCTGAACACGGACATTCATTCACGTGAAGACATTAGTACGGTGTTTACCGTGGTACACAAGGGAATCGTCAAGCGATTTCGACGTGTTCGTACGAACCCTCTTTTGGGGACTTAGCAGGATGTTATTTTATGTAAATGAGGTTCGCGATTTTTAGGGCATGGATGTTCCCGGGTCTCTGTGATTTAGGCCAGTTACGAACAAATCCAATATACGATCGATTGCGCGCTAATACAGTGGGCTAAACCGGACACCCTGGGAGGTCCTCAGGGTGCCCAGTTTAGAGAGGTTCCAATGTAAAAAAAGACAGATGACTACTTGAAGACACGCGTGGATGCTTTGCGATCATGAACATACATTATCATTGGAGGTAAATGGCAATGAAAAATATCAAAATTAAGTACAACTAACACGTATTTCTGTCCGGTTTAGAGAGGTTCCACTGTAACGTATGTTTGCGGAACCACTTTGTTTTAAAAGGCTCCAGGGACCAGGTGGAACCTCTCTAAACCTCTATAAACCGGACACCAAGAAAACACCTGTGATCTTATTTTTGATGAGTTTCTTGGTCAATTATCTCAGGTGATAATGTCATCGTGATCGCATTGCACACAACTAGGGCTCAGAATGATAAAATGCCTGATTTACAGTGAAACCTCTATAAGCCGGATACCCTGAGGACCTCACAGGGTGTCCGGTTTAGAGACGTTTCACTGTAGCTACAACCCAATGGAGAACCGCGCATGCCTTGACTGTAATGACGCATGCGCAGGCTGGTGTAGTGATACGATGACCGCAAACTCAATGGGCGTTTTTCATTGGAACTCGCGGGTAGCAACTCGAGTAACACGAGTACCAATGGAACAGAGTTCCAACTCGAGTTAAATAATTTGGCCATTTGAACCTTACTCGAGTAACTCGATTCGAACCTTGCCGTATGGTGGGTTACTAGAGTTCCAACTCGAGTTGGACTCGAACAGCGGCTCTGCTTGTTCCAGTGCTACTAGGGTTAACCGAGTGTAACATGGGAGTTGCAACGAAAAACGGTCAATAAGTCCCTGGACAATATTAATTCAGCAATGTGTACAATAGATATA